>CAJQZJ010031887.1:1848323-1884638 GCA_907164525.1 Lophiomys imhausi | reverse complement strand
CAGTCCTAGTCTCATCAGGACCCCTCCTGCACCAGGCCTCTTGCTCGTCCCTCAGCTGACTTGATTGCCCAGACAGTAGGCTGCTTCAGTCTGGCCATGCAGCTCTAGCTGTCAGCCTCATCCTCTTACCAGATTCCCCGTGGCCCCAACACCAGCACACCTCTCACCTCTGCAAAACTTCCTGAAGGCATTCTGGAAACCTGCTCCTCCTCCAGAGGCCAGGCTACTCCATGCTTCTCCATGTAAAGTGGACTTCATTTATGTAATTGGATGTTACACAGTATATCCAGAGGATCGCTCTGTCTCTTAATTCAGATAAGTTGCCCGATAATGACTGCAACAGCAAGGAATAATTACTGTGTACTGAAAAGACCTCTCTGTGTGCTGCACAGTGTTCTGAGCACTGAACATGAGAGTTTTCTCTCATGACATCCTTTTAACACTCGGAAGCATTAGTATCTCACAGATGAGCAAGTCCTCGGCCAAGCCCAGACTGGAGCTATGTGTGTTACTCACAGAGCTGATGAGGCTGCACCTCACTAACTCGAGGTCAGCAGCTACTCTCACTCTTTCTCCATCTGCATGGGCCTTGATGCCACTGTCTGTTCCAGAGGCTGACTGAAAGCCAGCTTCACCAGGGCAGGTAATGTATATTTAAGAGTACATTATCCATCTAATGACAGATTAATGGCTAAAGGAGAGATGTTCAGGGCTGCATTGGAACTTATACCGAAATACCAAGCTGGGGGACACTGAGATAGCTCAGCAGGTAAAGGTGCTGCAGAAAACTCTCATGTTCAGTGCTCAGAACACTGTGCAGCACACAGAGAGGTCTTTTCAGTACACAGAAATTATTCCTTGCTGTTGCAGTCATTATCTGGCAACTTATCTGAATTAAGAGACAGAGCGATCCTCTGGATACACACTGTGTAACACCAAGCCTGACAGCCTGTGCTCAGGCCCCAGAATTCACGTGGTATAAGTAGAGAGCCTACTCCTGACACTGTCCTCTGACCTACATATGTGATGCATGGCACGTGTGAAGTGTAAATAAATACATGGGAATAAGAGTTGGCATGCACTAGGTCTCCACCATTTCCCTGATGTGAAAATTCTTACCTGAGGACCACAGACAGTCTGAGGGCCCAGTGGCCCCCTGGAAGTATTTGCAGAGTGTCACTGAGGGACGAGTGCAGGGCGCCCTAAGCCTGTACTCGGGACAGAAGTAGTGCTGCTTCTCAGAGTACTGAGCTTATGACAGTAGGTAATTCTTACCCACTTAGTCCAGGAGTTGGTTTCTTTTTCTTGAAAGAAACTTAAAACAGAGCAAGAGTTCAATTTCAGCTTCCATCTTGTTGAAGGGTAACAATCCCTCTTTGTGTGAAGCTGTGATTGTCAAAGCCCTGAGATCAGGAGCAGAATGCATAGCTCATCCTTCCTCCTGAGTTTAACTACAAGAATAACTCTAGATGTCTCTATTGGTTAAGTATTTTCATGCTTACTATGTGACAGAAATTTTATAATGAATAGGGCTCTGTCTTGGCAGAATTTGTATAGTGGTATCTAGATATTCCTTGTGCCAGTCATGCTTTACAAAGAGCATAATCCATAGCGACTCCAAAGGAAGACCTGACCGATCCTGTTCAAGCATTGGTTAGGCACGACAGGTACAGTGGCAAGCAAAACACACAGAGCACAGAGCAGTACGGAGGGGCACCTGAGTACTGTGGGTTTGGGTAGGTTCCACGAAGGACTTGAATTGTTGCCTTAAGGATGTGTGCAAAAGCTGACCTGGCGTGTTTGGACTACCACCACAACCATCTCTCTACCTTTTCAGTTAGCGGGAAGCCAGCTCTCTTTCCTGGGATCTGGGCTGTAGGCACAACCTGGACTAGCTAGTTGTACTGTGCAGACACCCAAGCTCCTAAAGTTAGCATCAGCAAGAGCTGGAAGGAAGCATGTGTGTCGTTGATGAAGTCATGGTGAGACAAGAGTTTGTGGGAGAAACAACTGAGGTTGATGGATGGGAAGAGACTGGGCTGGTAGGCACACTGGAAGTTTGGACCTGCAAATCCCAGGGAAGGTGGGAGAGGCTTTCTAAGTTCTAAGAATGGACACCTTGGTAGCAAACTAAGAACAAAGGTTGGACCATCATCTAGAGAAGAAACAACTGTCTTAACCCAAAATAATTCTGACAATAGTTTTTAATTATAAAAATAAGTAATAAAGATAATCCACATCTATGCAGAAAATATTGACGAGCAAAAGGTGGTGTGCATGAGCTGGGCCCAGCACTCACCTGGGCACCAAAAGTGCCAAGTCAGCCAGTTTCAATCCAAGACAATAAAAAATAGAAATTATTTTGAAATTAGCCCTTCAAAATGTATAGGTGTGAGGAAAGTGTTAATTCTTTTTTAGCCTTGCATGAGAGTGAAACATTGAAGTATCCTGAAGGTCTGTGAGAGTATAATACAGAAGATGGTGTCCACTCTGTGAGGGTGTAGTACAGGAATGATGTCCACTCTGTGAGGTGTCTGCTCTTTTTTTTTAGAAGGCACTCAACAGAGCCTGTCTTTGCTGCCCTCACTTCTCTTTTCCCTAGACTACAAAGAACACTGGGTAGAAGATTTAGCTGCCTACAAGCCTCAATTATTTTCTGTTCCACCACTATCTGATAGAATTGGTTTATAGATTTACTGATCACACATGTTTTATGTAGGTGTAGTTTTTGTTTTGTTTGCTTTTGGTGATTACTTAGGAGGACAGTAAAAGTTTCCCCCAAATTGAGTAACAAAGATGTGTGGTAGAGATCTCCTAATCTTTGTGGAGACTGGAAGCCCTTGCCAATGGCTCTAGGATAGCAATGCCAGACTCCAGAAGCATAGCTCCAGTTGAAGAACATCTACTCACATCCCATACAGAAGTTCGAGCCAGTGAGAGAAGATCCACCAGGTTGCTTGAGCAGGATCAAAGGATGACCAGACAGAAATATAGGCACCACCACCAACATGTTGCAGACATGCACTTAAACACAGAACACAAAGCAGTAAGGAGGGGCACCTAAGTACTGTGGATTTGGGTAGGCTCCATGAAGGAGTTGAATTGGTGCCTTAAGAGTTTAGATTTCTTCTTCTTTTCTCCTCCTCCTCTTCCTTCTTTTTGTTTTTGGGGTTCTTTTTGTTGTTGTTGTTGTTTTTTAGGTTTTCCGAGACAGGGTTTCTCTGTGTATCCTTGACTTTCCTGGACTCACTTTGTAAGGCTGGCCTTGAACTCAAAGAGATCCGCCTGCCTCTGCCTCCTGAGCAGCTGGGATTAAAGGTGTGTGCCACCATGCCTGGCCTGCTTAGATTTCTTTATCTGTAGTTACCTGGACCTGTGGGCCAGAAGTTATTTGGGAAGTGAGTAATTTAATACTAATAATTGAAGCTTTGAGAATAAGCACTAGGTTTATAGTCATTTTCTAAACTGAACATGTCTGCTTTATTGTGCTATGTGTTACAGCTCATATTTTTTTTTTAAAAATAAAGTTTTTAAAACACAGAGAATGAGTTAGCTATTTAGAAGGAATTGAACAAAGGAGAGTTGCATCCAAAAGGTTCACTCTTAATTGTGGCTAGGATTGCAACAAGAGAAGTACATGCCAGTACACAGGGAACGACTGATAGGCAGGAGAAGAAAGGCAGAAGGGAGAGAATGAAGATTCCCCAGAAAAAGGAGAAGTGGTTGGTCATGGTGAGGCATGAAAATCTATGGGGAAGTAGGATGGGAAGGAAGCACAGTACCTTCAGGTACAGCCTTTGTGGTGAGCCAGCCTGTGACTTACAGTAAGAAGAGGCTTGAGAAAGAACAGACTGTGGCATAGTGAGATCCTCTTCTAAGGTGGAGAGAATTGTGCCTGTTGGAGGCAGGACACTGGAAGAGGCCTCAAGAGTTTTAGAAGTGTTTAGAAGTGCTGTGGGCTTTGGGCTTTTAATGGAATCCAGTGGCCAGGCCTTCAGGCCCAAATTTTACAATTACCACCTTTCCTCCTCCTTTTTTCTTCGTACTCCTCCTTCTCTTCCTCTTCCTTCGTCTCCTTCCTTCTTCTTTTTCCTTCTCCTCCTTTCTTTGTTTTGTTTTCAAGACAGGATTTCCCTGGCTGTCCTTTAGGCTTGGCTGTGCTCAGAGATCCACCTGACTCTCCCTTCCAAGTGCTGGAATTAAAGGTGTGCACTACCACCACCTGGCACTACAATCCATTCTTACAACTTCAGTTATAAAATAGCACCTCGGGACTAGAAAGATGGCTCAGCAGTTAAGAGCACTGATTGGTCTTCGAGAGGATCCAGGTTCAATTCCCAGCACCCACATGGCTGTTCACAACTGCCTGTAACTCCAAGATCTGACACCCTCACACAGACATACATGCAAGCAAAAAAAAAAAAAAACCAATGCACATAAAAATAAATAAGAACCTTTGATCCCTCAAAAGAGGAATGTATGGGGGGGGGTAGACCGTTAGCAACACTGCTGGTATGTGCTACAGAAAATACTGGCTTATTATTATTACTAGGGACAAACAGCCGCAAATTCATGTGGGCAAAGCCACCTGTAAGGTGTTCCATAGTGCAAGTGCACTGTCAGTAAAACTTTGGGAACCAAATATCCCCTGGCAAAGTCTTAGACTTATACTTGTCTATGAGATTTCCATCCCAAAGTAGTAAACACCATGGCCACATTAATTGGGTCTGCCCAGGTCATTGTCAGTTCTTCATCTGTGCTGTGACTTCCTTGGCAGATCAGCCAAAAGAAGCTAAAGAAGTTTGAAAAAGAGTACCATACCATGAGGGAGCAGCAGGCCCAACAGGAAGACCCCATAGAGCGGTTTGAGGTTGGTTTCACATCCTTTTACTTCCATAGACATGTGTCCATACCTAGCATTATTGAATATTTTTAAAAATTCAGTTCTACTATTTCAAGTCTGATTTTCAGATTTACAAATGAGAAAGTAAGAGCTGGTTTGCTCCAAACCAGCTGCCCAGGTTCTTTCCTAGTCAGAGATAGCTGCTTGACAAAGGCCACTTCAGCTATATACTTCTTTGTGAAGACAGAAAATTAGAAATTGTTTAGAAACATGATCAGACCAACCATGCCTCTTTATTCTATAGGACGTGGAGACTCATTTCAAAGTTAGCCCTTGAGAAACTATCATTTCCATTCCATTTGTTTTTTTATGTCCATAACAGACTTCTTTCCCTCCTGCAGCGGGAGAATAGGCGGCTACAAGAAGCTAACATGAGGTTGGAACAGGAAAACGATGACTTAGCTCATGAGCTGGTCACCAGCAAGATCGCACTTCGGAAAGACCTGGATAATGTAAGTGCAACAGAGCTGAAGAGAAAGCTCAGGCCAGGCACACTTGACCCTCCCTTGAAGTTTAGGGTTGACTGCTGCACTTTCCTATCAGCCTTCCCTAAGAGGCAGCTGACTTGTCAGCCTTGCTGTCAAAGGGACCTCCACTTTGCTACTCCCCTGCCATCCTCTTATATTCCCTCACTGTCTGACAGATCCTGCCTGTTCACAAACATCGAGAGGTTGTGGTGAGTTTTTAGGGATTCCATTCAATGCAGAGCAATCTGTCTACTGGCAGCTATTCCGTTTTTGTTTGATTTCCAGATCCTGACAGAATGACTTTCTGCTTTCTGTACTGCAAGCTTCCCTTAGAGGACGTAGTTTCATTCATGGCTTATGATTAGCTAACTTATTCTGTGGCGAGAAAGGGAGTGTTTAAGGTTTTGAGGGCTTGTGGTCTCTCTTGCTGCTATATTTGATTCTACCGTTAGTACAAAAGCAGTTCACAGATAAATGAATGAATGGCTGTTTTCTAATCAAAATTTTATTTATAAAAATTGGTAGTGGGGGATATGGCCCCTGAACTACAGTTTTTGCAAGCCCCTGGACTTGCCAGTATCCTGAGATGACTTCTGTCAGTTTGCCAAAATTTTAGCAATATACTTAGGCTTCCAAGGGCTTGCAGGCTTGTGTATACATTACATCCCTAGAAAGAGTATGAACCTCAGAAAGTCCTTGACATCCACCCAAGTATACAAATAGTGTGCATATAGTATATTTCCTTGGAAACACATGTTTTTACTGGTTTCTCAGAGTTATTTAAACATTAAAGGAAAATAGGGTGTATCTGTTGGCTCTTCATTTTCTGAGAAATTAAAATTTTCATGCAGACCTGGTCCATTTTCACCTACTTTGCTTTCCTAGCCACCTTGGACACTGAGATCTGGCAGGAGGACTAATGGCTGTGGCATAGGTAGAGTTGGGATCGTATAATTTTCATGCTGTACCACGAAAAACGTCTGCAAAGAACAGAAGGATCAGAATTTCACCTGCTTATCAAACATGACTGAGAAGGCAACTTTCTCCAGCTGTAGTGAGAACAGTTCAAGGTCATTAGCTTTCCCTGACCAACACCTGGGCTCTCACTGCCTTTCTGCCATAGGCCTGCTTGCCCGTCAGGGTTAAACCTCCTCTCCTTCTGTAGAAACCTCCACACATTGCTTTCATGGCTCAGGCATTTCTGCCTGGAGAGTAGAGGGAGCTGGTGTAAATGGAGCAGGAAATGTTTGAATAGGGCTACAGAGCTCACCCCACACTTCCCTCCCACCTCTCTCACCTCTTGGATGGTGTAGTGATTGTGAAGGAAGAGCCCCAGGTGGCCCAACCTCTAGGTTGCTCAGCTTGAGCTAGTGCACTTTGTAGTTTGTAAGAACCTAGGGTAGAAGTCATCAGTGTTTGAGGTAGACTTACGTTTTCGTTTGGCTTTTTGAGATAGGGTTTCTCTGTGTAGCGCTGGCTGTGCTGGAGATAAGAGCTAGCATGTCTTTAGCACTGTTGGAGACACTATAACACCATCACTGTGAACCTTCAGAACAGCCCAGTAGACAGAATTACGATACCATTCACTGATCACAAAATGGAAGCATAGCCGGTTGACCATCGTACACAGGCTTGCCCAGCTAGTTGCAGAGCACAGCCATCATAGTGAAACCCAGATGGCCTGAGTCCACTGCTTATACTCTAAGCAGGCTGGCTACAGGAGCCCTGCCAGCACCCACAGTTCTGAGCAGACACCCTTTCCAAGCTAACCCTCTTTGATTACCTCCAAACCATCCCTGAAAGTGATAAGAAGGGGTGCTTTCACATTCCTTTGACTTCAGACGCTCAGTTTTTAAAAGAAGTTCATTCCTTCTGATCCTTTCCTTACATGTGAACCCTCTCTATTGCTTTTTTTTTTGCCATCTGCCTCTTTGTGCTATTGTTTACACAGCTGTGGAGAAATTTCCAGTCATTTAAGTCCTTGGTGACCCAGAAAAGCTTTCTCCTCTGTGCAGTGGGCTGCGAGAAGAGGGAACCTCTAGAAAGTCTCTGACATGGAGTTGACAGGACCATGTCTCAGTCTCCTGTAGCATGGTTGCTCCTCTGCCTTGAGACAGTATGTCACTAGCGTGAAGGCAGCGTACACAGCTAGGTGGTGGGTGCAGCAGGTTATTAGACTTCCCTCCAGCACCTCAGCTCACTTCCAAGCATGAGGTGACACTCTAGCTGCTCCGTCCTTATGACAGGACCACACAACCTTGATTACAGGAGCTTTATAATAAATCCTAAAATTAAGTCATTTAACTCATCTACCTTTGTTCTTTTTAAAATTCCCTTAGCTGCTTTGATAGAGACTTGTACAAAAATACAAGCAATATAAAGGGTTCTAGTAGACGTCGTCTAGAACTTTGAGGTTTCATGAGCTCTGTCAATTTTCGGAGACTGGACATGGGAGCAGCTCTGAGTCCCTGCTCACGACATGTCATCACCTTTGGGTCACCATGCCTGCAGTTCTTGTCAGCACTGCTTCGTGCTTCTCAGTTCACTAGGTTTGCCCTGTTGTAGTCTATTATCAAGGGTGACGTCTTCTTAATTCCACTTTCCAGCTGTTGACTGCTAATGTCTGCAAAGTGGTTTTGTGCCATACTTTGTAGCCTTTGACCTTCCTTGCCAAATTTTGTGATTAATCTAGTTGGGGGTTTGTTTGTTTTTCTTTTTCTTTGAGTTTCCAACATACAATATTTCTGAGTGAAGTCGTAACTTCAGGATCTTCCTTTTCTGCTGCCTTGATGAGGTCTTTAGAGCACTCCTGGGATGGCATCATTTGCTAGTTCTCGGGGCCATTCTGAGGAGTGGAGAAATCTTTCCTCTGTCCTCTGCTCAGTTTGTCATGCTTCCTTTGCACCTGCTATAATGGCGAGGTGCATATGTACTTTATCAACTGCTCTTTAAAGCACCTTGTCTTGATGGCAAGGGTGTAGACCTGAAGCTGCTGGGCCTTCTCCTGCCGATGTATGTGTACACATCCTTTGGCACTCCTAACACTCGGTCATGCCCACCCCGCCCCATTCCTGTCCCCTAAGTAGATGTTGATCAGTAAGGTTGATCTTTCCAAAAGCCAGCTTTTGTTTTACTCACTTTTTTGTGGTGTTTATTCAGTTAATGTCTGTTTTGAGCTACTTTCTACTTTGGGGAGATTTAATTTGTACATTTTCTACTATCTTAAAGGTTTTAAAATTTTACTGGAAACCTTTTTAAAACTCAGCATCTGAGTTCTTTCTGCGTTTCCTCTCTACCTCTCTCTCCCTCTCTCTCCCTCTCTCCCTTTTCTCTCTCCCCATGACTTCCCCGGCCTCCAGTGAATCCCCTCCAGAGGTGCTTCCCAATAAACCTGCCTTTATACTTAAAAAAAAAGAATCAGCTTTTGAATTTCTGGGTTAAAAAGCCGTTTAATCCCAGCACTCCGGAGGCAGAGGCAGGCAGATCTCTATGAGTTGGAGTCCAGCTTGGTCTATAAAGCGAGCCCAGGGACAGCCAGGGCTCTGTTACACAGAGAAACCCTGTCTCAAAAAAGCAAAGAAAAAATGTGGATAAGTGCTGTTTTTATAAAGACAGCCCTGTTAGCTGTTTACCTGTTTTACTTCCAACTTTATGGAGTGTGGTTTCACACAGTGGGAGCATCTGCATGCATTTGTGTTTCCTTCCTTGTGAAAAGGCCCCAGTAATCCTCATTGCTCTTACGTCTTTGTGTGCTGCGTGGCAGTCATGTTTTCTGTCCTCTCCTTTAACACACCTTTTGTCTGTTATATCCAGATAGGAACTGCTTTTGTGTCCTGTTTGCTTTTCTCTCTTTTGGTGCATCCTTAGGTGTTTGCTTGACTTGCTGTGATTTACCTTAGAGACTGTTCTGACTCCTCTCTCTCCCACAACTTCTGCCACCTCGACCACTCAGAACCGTAACCTTTTCAGACATTCATTCTCTGCTTGCACTCTTACAGAAGCCCCAGTGATAGCAGAATGTACATGGTCTCTTTTTTTCCTTCCAGGGACCACTTGTTTCCCAGATAATGTGCAGAATTCTGATTATAGTGGAAGGGTGAATCTGCTTCCTAGTCATTCATGACTGGAAGAAGAAACCTGGACCTATGTATTATATTATCCTTATATGAGCTCATTTCATATGCCTAAGTAAATAGACTGTAGCAAGAGGGGTCCCATCAGGACTATGGCTGGGGCATTCCAGTAGGCTCTGTACGCCTTCCCATTGACACAGTGGTAAGAGTCAGCCAGAGTGCAGCTGGAGCAGCTGTGGAGTCCAGCTCTGTCACCTGGCCTGGGAGAGGCCAGGACAGACTGCCTCACTTTACTTTGCTTTACTCCTGTGGAAGCAAAGCCTCCAGCTGGACCAGCTTTTCCCTGACTGACCGGCGGTTGGAGTCAGCCTCATATGAACCACACCCTCTGTGGCATTGGTAATGGGCAGAGGCCACCGCTATGCTCAAGCGCTGCCTACCAGCTGTGCTGTCTTACTGTTTCCGTGTGGTCTGCTGTCTTCAGTTTGCTTGTGACTGCCTCTTGGTATATACACTGGACAGACAAGTAGGGTGCCGCACATACAGTCTGTAAGTAGTCAGCAGTTAGGTGAGTTTGCTCTTGGAATGCCTGTCTCAGTTCTTGGTGAGAAGGCCCAAGAGTGGGATGGACAGGGCCCAGCTTCAGTAATTTATCTAAGTGATGCCAACACTGCTTAATGTCAGAGAAGCCAGGGAAAGTTGTCCGGTAAGGGACCAGAAAAGACCATCCCTAGCTTCCTTGATTGTTGTCCAGCATGATAGTCACTCTTCAGTTATCTGTGAAGGGATCTGTGTCAGGAACCACAGGGACTTCTCACTGGGATTCACATCTCTACTCACCAGATATTTGTGTGTTCCAGAAAAAGACTAGGGTGGAATATGGCCATTTAAAATTATACAAAGTACCAGAAGAAAGCCTTCTCTGTTGAATAACTTTAGGAAAAACACATACAGAGCAGTTGGATGCATGGAAGAAATACAAACCAGTTGGAAGAGAAAACTGACTATTAAAATTCACAACTGCCATTCCATTGTCCACACTGGCCTAGGCACTGTGCTGAGTGCATGCTATGTTGGGGAATCTGGAGCTCAGAAAGGTTCTCATCACTCATTCAAGTGGCACAAGTCACTCAGCCCTGCACTACCACACACTGCTAGTAGCCTAGCGCATGTGACCTTGGGCATGCCATTCCTCCCTCTGGACTGGCTCACCCACTGTCTTGTAATAGGCTCATGACCTTTCAAGTTCTGAGCTCCCTTGTAGTGAGTGCTTTGTGACAGCTTTCCTTGATGTTCCAGGCAGAGGAAAAGGCAGATGCATTGAATAAAGAGTTGTTGATGACCAAGCAGAAGCTGATTGATGCAGAAGATGAGAAGAGGCGCTTAGAAGAGGAGTCTGCACAGGTGCGAGGTCCTTGCCCCTCCCATGCCCCTCTGAATTTTGCCAGTACTGCTAGGTTCAGCTAGAGGCATTCTCTTGGTGTGAGAGAACCTGGAGACAATGGCTTCAATTACTTTTCAAAGGCCATTTTAACTTCCTCCATAAAATGTAATGGTTCCTAAAAACTAAAGCATGAGTTAGTACATCACTGAGGTGGGAGAGGCTCCTGTGTATCAGTGGGGAAAGAATGCTATCGTCTGCAGGAGAGGGCACATCTCAGAATGTCCAGTGATCCAACCCTTGTCCTCTGATGCCTTTCCCAGAATATACTGTGCGAGCCATGAGTGACATGGGAACAGGACAAGCTCCCGCCCCCTCCCTCTGTACTTGTGCAGGACCTTCGCAACGACTCATCTCAGGCAGGCCTAGCCAGATTGCCCTGACCAAGCACTGCCTGTGTCACGCCATCTTTTCCTCAACTTTCCCGCCTGTTTGGCCTGCACTGTTCCTTGTACAGTGGCTACAACAACTTGAGTAGAAATGAGCACTGCATTTTTAGAAATGTTGACTTTTATTCCTGTTGGCTTAAGTACAGAGGATTAGTGTCACATTGGGAGGAGGAAGGAAGAGAACTAAGCCTAGCCAGGGTTAGATGAGGCACCTTTTAGAAGGTTTAGCACTACACAGTTAATAACCAATAACCAAGCTTCCTTTTTCACTTAAAACATTTTCTTTCTTTCTTTCTTTTTTTTTTAATATATACAGTTAAAGGAAATGTGCCGCCGGGAACTTGACAAAGCAGAATCAGAGATTAAAAAAAACAGCTCTATCATTGGTGACTATAAGCAGGTAAGTTCCTGCACCAGGGCCTGGGCTAAGCATGTGGTGGGTGGAGTACACACTCTGGCTTCAAGTCCCTGGTCTTACCTTGGTCTCACTTGGAAAATAAGGGAGCTGCTGTCTACCTGGGAAGATTGCATGCTTTTCAGAGTGCCCAGCATGTAGGAGGCACACAAAAGCCCCACTTCAAGAGCATGTCAGATGTCAGGTCAGGTGACGGGGTGTCTCTGAAGGGTGACAAACTACCTCCTCAAAGTCTGGTAGAATTTGTGCAAACACAGAAGCAGATTGAACTCCCTTCTTGTATACTGGGATCTCATAGAAAACCGTGTAGGTTGGTTCCCGTCTGTGCTTCTGTCAACCTTACCTGTGCAGTCATAGCATGTTCCAGCTGCTGCTGGGACAGCATTTATCCAAAGCCCAACTTACACAGATGACATTGAACCAGAGTCTGTGGTTTATGTTTGTTTAGATCTGTTCTCAACTGAGTGAAAGACTGGAGAAGCAGCAGACAGCCAATAAAGTGGAAATTGAGAAAATCCGGGTAAGGCTCATTGACTAAAGAGATTTCATTCCCTCTAGTTCACGATATGGATTATCCTTGATATACCAGGTCCAAGTGAGCCAGGCTGAGCAGTCCAGATAAAGTGCCTGCCACAGGCCCAGCTGGGTGCTTGACAACGTCCATGCCTGTTTCTGTAGAAGGACTAATGTGCCCTGGCTTTAGAATCTCACCTTGGGTGACCAGGATCGTGGACATAACTGGGAAGGCCACACTAAGTGTTGCTTGAGATGGAGGGAGGTTCTTGCTTCTTCTTTCTATAAGACTCCCTTCGTGCGCTTACACCTTCTGCTGTAATGGATCTAAATTCAGTGTTTTTAATATTTTCTTGCAAGTTTGGGGGGCTTTCTTTAACCTCTGTAAAGTATTTCTCAAACCTTACAAAGGCCAGTACCATCCTGACAGGTTCCTTACTAACTAACCCTCGGCAATATGGCCGAGTTTGCACAGAGCAGCGTTCAGCTGGATGAAGGGCACTGGTAGCAGACTCACCATGGCCAGAAGCACCTGATTTTAACTACAGCCTCCATGCTTCTAAACCTTGCCACAGATTTCAGAAGGAAGAGAAAAACCTTATATACAATGACTCAAAGATCGGTACAAACTCTTTTTCCTCTCATGAATATTGAACTCAGGCCCCCATACACACACACCCTTCACACCACAGTTAACACTGTGTTGCACATTATTTCAGCCTTCCCTGATCTTAGATCAAGATATAAAATTGCATTCATCCCAAGTTAAGCTTCCTTTAAACATTTACATTTCTAAATTTGGAATATGGGGTTTTTTTGTTTATTTGTTTGGGGGGGGTGAGGTATAATTAACAGAATTTTTCCAGCAGCATCCTGTTTTGGTGATATATGTTTCTGACTGTTTTACGTATCCTTTTTGAAGATTGATTTCTTATTGAGTTATGTTGATGAGTAGGTGATTGAAGGTGAGCACAGGTCCCTGTGCAGGCTGGAGGCATTGGATCCCCCTAGAGTTGGAGTTTTAATCATTTAGGACTCACCTGATGTAGTGCTAGGAATCAAACTAAGGTTCTCTGAAAGAGCATTATATGCTCTTAACTACTGAGCCATTTCTCCAGTGTCTATATCCAGCTTTGTATCTTTATACCAGCAACAGTATTTACTCATTCTTCCGTATTATAATTTTTTCAACAAGTCTTTAGAACCTACAAGCTCCCCTGAACAAGCACCAGTGTATATCTCATTGCTGCCAATCAGTAAAGATCCTTGCACACGAGTCTTCGATTATACGAAACTTTGTTTTCTTAGCCTAGAATCCCTCAAGGTGCACAGTGGGTCAGGAGGGAATATTTTTCTATTGCTTTAGGTATGGAACACCAACTAGGTAGTCTTCAAACTAGGTTGTCTCACACTTTCTCAAGATAAACAGGCTTTTATAGTACTCACAAGAGACACTGAGGCCTATGTAGTATCTGACAGGATGCCATCTTTTGGGGTCTCTTAACTTCAGCAAAAGGTAGATGACTGTGACCACTGCCGAGACTTCTTCAACAAAGAAGGACGAGCAAAGGCAGCCAGCTCAGCCAAGGGGGTTTCGGATGAAGACACAGATGACGAGAAAGAAACACTCAAGAACCAGCTGCGGGAGATGGAGCTAGAACTGGCACAAACCAAACTGCAGTTGGTAGAAGCTGAGTGCAAGATCCAGGTAACAACAGTAGTGCCATGAAGGCACACATACTCAGTCAGATTCCCGTGATGGACTTAGACTTAGAAACCCCAGAAAATGACTTTTGTGGTTTGGGATGTCATGTCCCTAATCACTTCCTGGGGAGAACATAACCCTTATTACCTACCAGATTATGTTTAACCATTTCGGCTGACCTAAGCATCTGAACTTTGTCATACTAAGAACTTATAAGTCTTTCTAGTGGGACATAGAGCAAGTGTTTAAAAACTACAGCTTCCCCACTCAAGGTGGGTTAGTAATCTCTCTACATTTCAGGTCCTGGTAGGTGGTAGCACATGCCTTTAATCCCTACACTCGGAAGACAGAGGCAGGTCTCTTCAAACTCTGTGAATTTGAAGCCAGCCTGGTCTACAGAGCCTTGCTCCAGGACAGCCATGGGCTTTTCAGAGAAACCCTGTCTTGTAAAAACAAACAAATCAAAAACAAGACAGGGTGGGAGGGAGGAGTCCTAATCTTTGTTGGGCTGTATTGAGCACTAAAGATATTTTGCAAACATGAGGATAGTGGCTTAACAAATGCAAAGCTTTTTGTCCTAACACTCATCACTTAATTAATTTTGTGACCTTGGGAATACTACCTAATAGATATGAGCCTCCAGCCATCCTTATTACCGGGGCATCATGAGTGGCAGGAACCTGGTTCAAAATCTAAAACTTCAGACCAGCTTTCCCATGCCACAGGCCATTACTGGACACGTCCTCTTTTGTCAGGTTCTGCCCTAGGCACTGGGCGAGGGTTTTTGGGACTGCCCAGGACAATCAAAAAAGGCAACATCAGGATAGCAGTATCTAAGCTGTGGTCAGACAATGGCCAGAGCAGCTGCAGAAGATCAAGAGCAGTGAGCATTCTGGACTGAAGGAGCGAGCAGCTCAGACACAGACAAAGGGAGGAGAGCCCTATTGAGGAATCTCAGGGAAGGGGTTGACAACAGGAGCCAAGGCCTAGAGAGAGCATGTGGGTCCAAGCTACAGAGCATCTCAAGTGCCATGCTAAGTGATTTGAACTCACAGGAGTTTTAACTAGACGGACGGTGTGCCGACAGTTGCAGGAGATAGTGCTTTTGGAGGCTGTAATTTCAGAGTAGGAGAGTTCCCAAACCCTTCTGCACTGCAAACCTGCCTCAGAAGAGCAGACAGAGCTCTGGGTGCTGCTCTGCAGAGACTGTGACTGGAGTAGGTGAGACTCTCATGCTGTTGTTACCTCTACAGGACTTGGAACACCACTTGGGCCTTGCCCTCAGTGAGGTGCAGGCAGCCAAGAAGACCTGGTTTAACCGCACGCTGAGCTCCATAAAGACAGCAACTGGGGTTCAAGGGAAAGAAACATGCTGAAAACAGCTACTGCCTCCAGACACCTCCAGAAAACACACCACCTTTTGTTGCCTTCTTTGGCCAGATGTGTGATTCTGTGACATATTCCAGGACCAGAATATACCTAGATCAGAGTTGTATAGCATGTTGGTAGGTTGGTGGGCCAAGGCTCCTGCAGCAGGCTGCCAACCCAACTAATGCCCTGGACATACAGAGTCCTGACTCCAAGTGCCATTCAGGCCTCTTTTCCGTGTAGGAACACTTCACCCAGCCAGAGTTGGGGCATCCTCCAATGTGTTGGGTTTTTGTTTTTATTTTCTAAACCCTTTATTTAAAAAAAAAAAATGTGTGTGTGTTTGTATACACACACACAATCCTTTGCATGGGAGGCAGGGGTTCAGAAATTAGAGTAATTGTCAGTCAATGCCAATAGAAGCTCCCAGAGAGATGAGCAGCACTTTGTTTGAGAAGGGTCTTGTAGTCACAGCTCAAGTCACCTAATTTTGTTAATCAATACAGCACAGAGGTTTTGATTTGGCACTATTCACATTTCTGAGCAATTCTATGCAATTCTCATAGTTTTGTTTTTTTTTTTTTTTTTTTATAAAGAATTTGCTGCCAAAACTATTTCAAAAGGCTGGAGTGGGCCACATGACTGTGAGACTGAATCAGTCATGACATGGACAGCTCTGTTTGATGTGTCATGTGTACATATATATGTGTATATATATATGTGTATGTGTGTGTGTGTGTGTGTGTGTGTGTGTATAAATACCTTTCCTAGTACCCTGCACTGACAGTGTTTAAATCCCAGGCAACCTGCTAATCTGTACCACTGCCGTCTGTGGTTATAGGGCACTTCCTTTCACTTGAGGTTTGTTGGGCTCTGTTCTTCCTGCCATTGTAGGAGTTGGCAAGAGCTCCTTCACCTCTGATGTTTGCACAGCAAGTTGTACAAGTGAAGACTGAATACATGAGAGTATGCACACTGTAAGGCCCTACCTTCCTTGCTGGGTTTCTGTCAGGCCTCTGAAGCCTCCCAGAGTGGCTAGGTGTGAATCTCATTCTTCAAGATGGGCTTCAGATTCTCACTTTAAAGCTATGAAATGACGGTTTTAGCACCTTTTTTTTAAAAACAAAACCTTCTGACTCTTAATTTATATGCTGACAAGTGGTCTCACAAGTGGCTCATCCTCTCTGCTCTGTGTGTAGGTGGCTTGGGTTTGTTGGCTCTACTAATGCTTCATGAGGTCATCTACAGAGGGAGATAACAAGTGGCCAACCTTTCCTCAGACCATCCCCCACTACTTCCTGTGTCTGTCCTATTCAGTTATCCAAACAGCTATGAGCCCATCTAAAACTAGGTATGTGGACATTGTGCTAGGGTAGTTTGTGCGTCAACTTTATGAACTGAAATATAAAGCAGTAAAATTGTATTACTATTTCTTTTGTTTAACAGCATATTCATTAAATATTTTGGTACAAACAGCATTGCTTTGTACAGTGGCAGTTTTATGATTGTGTCCCTTCCCACCCATCTCTTGCACAACACAACCTGTACCTAATACCTTCTTTCCCATGTGCTTGGCACATCTCCGCTCTGCCTGATGTACACATGTTGGTCCTGACTGCTGCTGGGGGATGGGTGAGATACCTCAATGCTTTAAAATCTAAGGAAGGTTTTAACAAGAAGGTGGAATTAGGCTTGGAAAGGCAAATCATTTCACCCGTCAGAGATGTGAGAAGGAACAGCAAGGGGCTGGTGATACAGGAATGGAAGCAAGTGAAAAACAGCTATTCCTCAAATAGAAAGGGCTCTGGGGCCAGTGGGAGGGTAGGTATTCTTCAGAGAGGTTCCTTTCTCTCCCTGACTGGTCCCCTCAACATCTCTTCACAGGGATACAGGTACCCAGGCCCTTTACTAGCCCTCTGTACTCCACCCTTCCTTCTCTGAATCTCAGTATTGCTTTTCTAACCCTGTCCCCTCTGCTTGCCACTTGACCAGCTCTCCAGACCCACCTATAAACTTCTGGAACAGAAGCAAGCCAGACAGAATGTGGACCCAGGCAAGTGATCTCTGTCTGACTGCTACACAGCTGCTGATCCTTAGGCCCAAGCTGTGATAGGTATTCACAGAGACTCCAGGACAGTGGCTCCAGAGCACAGAAGAGACCCGTTTAAAATATATTCACAGGGTGGAGGACATACTTCTGGGGTCCACATTTGCTGGCTGGCTAGCTCCATGCTTTTCTAGGTTCAAGGGTTCCATGTTTTGGGAGTGTTACCTTGGCAGAAATCTCCATCCTGAAGCTGCATGCCACCATCTGAGAAAGGAGCCCACACATCCAATCAACCTTAGTGGCCTAAAACTCAGCTAAGGATCCTAATAGGGAAAGATACCTTACAGGTGTATGGGACACACTAAAAGTTCTGGGTGTGGTGGGTTGGGGGTTGGTTTTTCCCCCCAAGGGAGACAAGAAGGTGGGGATAGAGCTCTGCAGTGATGGGATTTGCTGAATAAAAGCAAGAGGACAATGTTTAGAGATGAGAGGAAAAATTAGTTTAAATAATGGAGGCCCATGCAAAGGACATAAAAAGGTCTGGGGGCCGGGCTTGGTGGCACACACCTTTAATCCCACCACTCAGGAGGCAGAGGCAGGTGGATTTCTGTGAGTTCAAGGCCAGCCTGGTCTACAAAGTGAGTCCAGAACAGCCAAGGATACACATAGAAACACTGTCTCAAAAAAACAAAACAAAAAAAAAAGGTCTGGGGAAGGAACTGCTGGAGAGTTTAAAGGCAGTTTGCATTTGGGAAGTTCTCTGCTGATTCTTTAGGGGTCAAAAAATTTGGGAAAAGGAGGCTGTGAGCAGAGGTGACAATGAGAAAAGGTGTCCATGAAACCTCACAGAAACACTAGGAAGATAAATTCAGCTTTCAGTGTTTGGGTTCTAGATGGCCGTGAACAGAAGGGGAGAGATGTGTGGAATGCACAGAGCTCAGTTTCAACACTATTGACAGCTTTGGCTGCTGTGCTGTGTTATCCTGTGTGGCAGTGTTCATCCACTTCCTTGGTCTCTACCTACCGATGTCAAAAACATATCCCATAATATACATACCCAAAATATCTTCAGGTATTGCTGAACATTGACTGGAAGGCACCTCCCCTCATAGTGGAAAACTAACCATTGCTCTATTTGGGGGGAATGCAGGGAATGGGGAGTTGGCAAGCACCGGTCAGAGGTCTAAGAACAGCCACATGATGGAGATGAGTTGGGTGGGTGTCACGGGTGAAGGTTGGTGGTGAAATATGGAAGCAGTTTGTTGAGCTGTTGGTGAGGCAGGTCCCTACTGCAGTGTGGCAGGGGCAAGAGAGGCAAGCACTCAAGAGAATGAATGAATAGGTCAGGCAGTTAAGAGCTGGAAGTCACAGCCTGCTCTTCGTGTTCAAGGGCAGTAGCATACAACCTGCAGGCTGAAGGACAGATGGCTTTCAGCAGGTCAGTCCCTTGTCAGCAACTCTTGGGAAGAGAGGAAGCAGCTTAATGATTGGGCAAAGGCTCTGAAGTGCAAAACGAGGTTGGAGAGGAAGAACAATGTAAGAATGAAAAGGAGAATCCACACAAACTCCAGTTTAAGCTCAGACCACCACCGTTACCGAGGTCTGAATGACCCAAAAGTAATAAAAACCAGAGCCTTTGTGAAGGGGCATAGTGGTAAGTGACATGGCCACTGGTAGCTTGGGAAGAGTCTCCTCATTATTCAGAGTACCAGGTGCTAAAAGACCTGATTTTTTTCTAAGATTCACTGGGGAAGGGGCCAGGACATGAGCTAGAGCAGATGGGATTAAAGTCATACAAAAAAAAGACTGGGGTGCTAGTTCAAAAACTAAAGGGCACAAGCACTATGCTCTCCACCTCCTATTTTATAGGTGAAGAAATCAGGGTTCACAAAAGGCCTGAACAAGGCCACACAGCTACATTATTGCCCTACATTTCTAACTCCCAGCGGGTAGAGAGTAGGGGCCTGGGGAATGTGGACTACTTTATACCTGCCTGTTGGCCACGTGATCTCTTTACTATGTGCACATTACATGGAAATTTGGAGGCATAAGAGGACAGGGCCCTGAACGCGCGCGCACACACACTCAACCTTTCCCTGCCTGCCTCCTCACAGGAGTTGCTGAGCTACTCATTGCAGGAGGCTCTTGACACTTGTCACACATTCCTCATCCTCTGTTCTCTGGACTTCCCTAGTTCCTCTATAACCTTTTTGCTGTGGGCCCAGCCCTGTGCCCATTACAGGCAAGAATGTTGCCTCAGGCCCTGAGAATGCAGTAGCAATAGGCTGGCTCTTCTGACTCCCCACCAGCAAGTGTACAAGTCCAAGCTGATGGTGTGCAGAGAAAACATGAGGCCCTAAGTTATAAGGCACAACACCCATGGCAGCTGTCAACTTACCTAAGTGGTGGGCCAGGTATCACACTATTCTGCAGCAGGTTTCCCAGAGCTGGCTGCTGGAGAAAGAGCTTCGCTACCTTTGTAGTAAAGCTGCTTGCTGCTGTCCTGTACATGTTCTATTCCTGTTTCTTGTAATGCCTGAGTCTTGCTAACTCATGGGACAGTTGTGAGCATTAGAAGTGAGTGATGTAAAAAGGTTTAGATTGAGCACTTATGCAACATGACTCACCAACCACTCAGAGCCAACTGGAAGTTCAACAGCAAAAACTACACAGGCCCTGGGCCCACATCCCAAATCAATGACTGTCACAATACATGCGCACGCACACACACACAGGAACTGAAATGAAAATCCCCCGAGATGAACTGAGTTTTTGCCTCAGGCCAGAAAAGGCAGTGGGGCTTGTACTTGATTCGATTGGTATGTCTGTGTATATGTGTTCATGTGTATGTGCAGGAGCCCGCAGAGGCCAGAAGGGAACATTGGATCCACTGGGTGGGTGGGTGGGTGGGTGGGTAGGTACTGGGAACTGAACTGCGGAGGTCCCTTTTAACCAGAGCCGTCTCTACAGCCGGCACTATAACTTAACATTTCAGCAAGAAGTGTAAGTCCTGCACAGAGTAGTCGAGTCCATTCCTGTTTTACACATAGCGTTTATTTTTATTCATCCAAATGGAAAAGAAATGCAACGTGTCAAAGCATTACAAACTGCAGCAGCCAGACAAGGGCCAGTCTATGGCAGAGTCCAACATGTTCAACACAAAGGAGCCGCAGTGTGGGTGCTGCTTGCAGGGCTCGGAGCAGCAGGGTCCCTTTGGGTGAAGGCCAGGCATCTCTGGGCGAGGCACTGATGACAGTCCACACATGCAGGCTGCTGCTTCAAGCACGCTGACACTTGGAAAGTCCAGAGTCTACATGTCACCACAGGCCCAGAAGACATGGGGCTGTCCATGGTGCTCGTGGTTTCCAATGTTTAACATAGTATATACATCATGAAGTTATTGCCAAAGACTTTGCACTGCAAATTATACTATGTACACTGTGTACTTGGGAAAACAGTAAATACAAATGGGTATTTTAAACAGACTCCTAAACACTAACTTGACCAACATCAGACCCAAGTAAGCTAATGCCTGGAGAAAAATGCCACCTATAACTGCAATAAACAGATTTTCTCCTCCTGGACAAACAAAGTACTTGCCCAAGCCTTGGTGTGCTTCTTGAGCCCAGCACCACTCCCAATTCCTGGGATTCTCTGCCCGAACCTGGCAGTTTCTGCAACTTAGCATGCTCTTCAGAAACAGGAATAAGGTAGGTAAGACCCTCCACACAACCACAGTGCAGCCTGTCACTGAGCTAGGAGGAAAACAGCATTCCATATCCTACCTAGATGTCTTATGAGAATGCTATGCGGTGGCCCCAGGCTAGCCTCAAAGATGAACGTTAGAGAAGGGACTACACACATCAACACCTCTGCCCCTGGGTCATGTAACAGCACAGTTCTTGTGGAATGTGGGCTTACCTGGCTCACATCCAAATCCTCCACAGATAGATAACTACCGCTACCTTGAGAGTCAACTGAGACATGACTGTGTCCAGGGGACATATTCCTTAGATCCTGTATCCTGTTACTGATTCACTAAACCAGAATGTTTATCCTAACAAGAACCAAGTTCATTGGCCAGAATGAGAAGGTATGCTCAGCCAGGAAGGGTGGAGAGTATCAACCACTCAGAGAAAGGCGAGGAGCCCAAAACTGGAAATGCAACTAGTACAGGAAGAAAAACTCCTTACTCTTGATTCATTTTCTTGCCCAAGTGACAAAAAACAAAAACTTTCCTGGCTCCCAGTACAGCATAAATAGCTAAGGGACAGAGTTTTATTATTTATTTAATTTTGACCATTGTTTCCCAACTTAGGAAAATAGACAGCATTAAGTTTATACATAACTGAAGGGCATGACACAGTCAACAGGTCACTGACTGACCATGCTAGATGACAAGAACGATTAGGCTAGAGCACAACACAGGACTTGGCTACTAAATAAAAGAATATTCCTGAGCCAGGAGTGGTGGCTCATGCCCTCTAATCCCAGCACTCGGGAGGCAGAGGCAAGTGGATCTCTGTGAGTTCAAGATCAGTCTGGTCTACAGAGCAAGTTCCAGGACTGCCAGGGCTACACAGAGAAAGCCTGTCTCAAAGAAAAAGAGGAAGAAGATTCCTGTTACCAGTTACGGACAGACTGCACACTCTTTATCAAAGACAGAGCCAGTCTCCATCTATTCCATGCACAAATTATCTTCCCTTCCATGAGCCCTGAAACTTCTCTAGAAAAATGCAGGGAATGCACCTTCTATTATCAGCATCAGAGATATCCCACATCTTCATGGCATGACCAGGTAGCAAAATCTAAGGCACACTACCTTGCAGAATTTCTGCAGATCATAAAACCTCACTGAGAATAAGCAGTTGTTGCTGGAACTTTCTAGATGAAAGCTGCTTTCAACCAGACTAAAAACTGCCCTGAGGAAAGTACCTGGATGGGAGAAGAGTGATTCCAAGGAGTACCCTCCAGGCCCAGGATGCACTGGGGCATTATTCACCTGTTCATAGAAGGCTGCAAGACCTGGCTTGAAGTCTGCATTCCATACAGCTTCCTTGCCCTGTGATTTGGTTTTGGTTTTGGGGGGAGGGGGCGGGGAGGCGAAGGATGGAGACTGGTTTCCACCACTATACCTTCACATACCAAGGCCTCAAGACAAAATTGGCCTGGATACAAAAAAAAAAAAGGCAAGGCCGAAAAAACACTGATAGTGATCTTAAGGCTCACAAGAGAGAAAAGGTGTGAAGAATAGTGAAATTGTCATGTGCCACCACTCATTCATCACTAAGATCGTGGCAAGAAAACCTTGCAACATTCCAGCTGCACTTTTCATCCTAATCCCAAGAGTGCCTGAGCCCTTACGAATGTAGTCCACACCAAGCAGAAAGCTGTAAGTGGGAGTTACAGGAATGGTCTACCATAATCAGAGTGACATTATTGAATGTAGTATGTCTGTGGCCACTTTACCCTCCTAAACTCATCTGTCAACTGCCCACCACCCAAAGAATAGTCTGTGCCCCTCAGCCAATCTGTCCCAATCTAGCCCAAGTACTACCTCTGGGCAACAAAAAGTGGCTGGGACTCACTCCATTTGTACCCATTCTCTTCTTGGAGAAACCATGCCACCATCCAGATCTAACTCCATACATAGCTGCTGCCTCCCCTGGGAAAGTCTTCACTCCTCTAGGAGCTCATCACGGACCTTCCTGAGCCCTGCTGTTTCACTCTGGTCAGCAGTGTGTACTGGTCACTTCCTGCTGACAGGATCTACGTTTTCTTTATCCTCAGTAAGTGCACAGGACAGCTAAGGAAACTGCCACAGAACAGATATAAAAGGCTAAATGATCTCTACTGCCTAAGGCCAGGGCTGGCTTCTGGCCTGATATGTGAATGATGTGGGATTAGACACACCTTCATTCACCATTGCCTATACCATCTGAGGTGGTTCCATGCTGCAGTGGCAGAGCTGAGAGTATGGCACCAACGGTGTGCTCCACAATTCCCACTCCATCCACGAAGCTCTTCAACATTCTCTAATGTGGTGAGCAGATTCTGGAAGAATTCTGGGAAGCAAAAGGTTGTTGGCACAGGGTGGGAGGAGGGCTGCCAACAGATTCTCATTGTAACAGATGGGAAAGTGACATCTTTGTGGCCCTGGAGTTCTTACTGCTCAAAGACTGATAGGCGTGGTGTCTTTAATCCTTTCAAAGTTCTGACCTAAGCCCTTCAAATAATAGCTGCCTGCAGTCTAGTCCCCAGCAGAGAGAGCTCCACAAACTCAGCAGTGCAGAGACCCACCCTGATTCACTCACTGGGGAGTAGCAGCCTACTATGTACAAGGCCCTCGTTTTGAAACACACACAAATTCCCAGCACTGAAAAAAAATACACCTCCTTATGATTCCCACCTGGCTTCCTGTCCTTGACACACAGAAGTCATGGATGTAGATTAACACACAACTGAAGCCCAGAGTAAATCCTTCAGTAACCATGTAACTTTTCCCCTCCTCAAGAGCCTCTGTTTTAAAAAAAAAAAAAAAAAAAACCAGCACCTTCCCACTGGCTAAAGACAATACTCTACACATGCTGAATCCCAAAGAGCACTGCCATTAAATAGGTTAAATTTTTTTTAATTTAAAAAAAAAATCCTAAATGAAAGCAAAGGACAGACCCCAGTATAAGGGAATATCAAGTACATATCAATTGTGATGGGCAGACCCAGCCTTATAAAAAACAAAAAGGTAAAGATGCCAACTGGCTGGCTTCAAACTTGTCTGCCTGATGCCAAAAAAAGAGGTACTGCTTCCCACAGCCCAATGTGAGCATCCGCACCCAACGCTCCTGCACAGAGGCAGCAAGCACTACTCACAATAGGGGTGGGTGGTCTATCACACCTGCTTCTGAAGAGCACATGTGGCCCTGTTCAGTGCACCCAAGAAGCCAGGTCCCTGGGCAGAAACCTAACTGCTGCCCCATCTCTGCTGCAGTTCTAGCAATTCCCTCCATCCTAGATCTGGGCATGCCAACAGCCCCTTCTTCATCAGCCATGATGACAGGTTCTTGGCTGCCCAGATGTCCTTCCACAATTCTCTCACCACATTGGAGAATGGTAATCACTAAGTGCACAGCACCCAGGGCTCTTCACAAAGTGGTCCTGTAAAATACCTCCCACCTACTATCTAACCCTGGTAACCATTTTAGGGACCCCACCAAGGCATTTCACAGGCCTGGCGGACTGTGTCTTTCTCTGCTCACGGGCATCCCTGCCAAGGTCCCCTGCAGACTCCCCTCATTGTTCTGTGCTGTCCCAACCGAAGGCCTGGGTCACTTGGGCCATAGCTACTGCGATTGTGACTCAGCTCTATGCCTTTCCTAAGCTGTTAGTCGACCCACAGGCCTGGCCCCTCTCCCACTGGTCTGCAAAACTGAAAATGGGCCTGCTAGACATGATCCCTGAAGCCAGAAACAGCATCCCTTTGACAGGGTGGAGCAGAGCTGCTGGCTAAGGTTATTCTGCTACAGAAGATAGCTCTGATTCTGCTCACACCTCCTGACAAGCACCTCCCTTTCCTGCACCTTACACCTGCCAGTGATCTTCTGTCCTTTCTCAGTTCTAAGTTGAAAACCTTATCTTGTGACACTGCCCACAACACACAGCCCAGACAAAAGAGAGGGTTTACAAAGTAGAGTGAAGGTTTTCCTCTATAAGTTCATGCACCCAAGAAAGCAGCTAGTCTCAACAAGGTCGCCCAGTCCTATCAGAGGTGGTTACAACACAATTTCTTCTATATTACCCAAACAATTTGCTGTGGTGCTATTTTTGACAGGGTCTTACTACATAGTCAAGGCTGGCCATGAACTTACAATCCTCCTCATGCACCACCAAAAGTACCTCATAGCTTCAACATATACCACCACCATACCACAGTCCTCACTTCTTATGATTTCCAAAGCACCTCACCTGCCCTCATGTGGTACCTACATGTCATACTACCCACCTAGCTGTTCCCAGATGTCTTTAGCCTTGTGGAACCACATACAAGTAAATATGATCCTTTAAAATAACTGATAAGGGGGCTGGAGAGATGGCTCAGCGGTTGAGAGCACTGGCTGCTCCAAAGGACCTGAGTTCAAATCTCAGCTCCCATATGACAGTTCGAAACTATCTGTGAGGGCTAGGCAGGGTGGCACACGCCTTTAATCCCAGCACTGGAGAGGCAGAAGCAGGCAGATCTCTGAGTTCAAAGCCAGTCTGATCTACAGAGTGAGTTCCAGAACAGCCAGGGCTGTTACATAGAGAAATCCTGTCTCAAAAAAAAACCTTAAAAAAAAAAAAAAAAAGGGGAAGAAAAAACGGAAGATAACTGATAAGAGTTTCCATGTCTGCCTAAGGCCAACTCTTCACTAGCCTTAACATCCTGGTCCTTTGATTTTGTTTTCAGATGATTTTAGTCTTTCTGAGTTCCTCAAACAGCAACCTCCATAGTTTGCTTTAACCTCCAAAAGGATGACATCCCTAATTTTTCTTAATGTAGCCTCAACTGCATATGAAAGATTCTACAAAGCAGAGCACTATATGAGACTGCTCTGCAAAGTGCCACTATGAGGCTGACACTTCGGTTAATTAAGCATATGCAGCACATGCAGACCAGCCATTTTTCCCTGCCCCCCAAAAATCACATTTGCAAAACCCCAAGATCTCTCCAAGCAGCATCCAAAGTTTGTACTTCATTATACAGAGTTTTGGTAATAGCACAAGACTATTAATATTCCAATGTGCAGCTAGAAAAAAAAAAAAAAAAAAACACCAGGCTTCCTGGCTTAGAGCTGATTAGCAATCCATTTCCACAGGAACCATCAGGCAGAGTATGAGCTAGGACAGGAATGGGAAAAGGAGAGCTGTATTGATTCTGTTATTCCATTTTGTAAGGCAGACATAGTGTAGTCCTGAGGTCAAGAAGAAAGGAAAGTAGAATGTGCTGGAAACAGAGGAAGGACACTGCTGTTAAATGGCCTGAGGAAGCAGGGTGACAGGAGTGCACAGCACCAGCTGAACAGAGGATGGCCAAGAGGATGTAGGCTCTGTGTCACACTATGTCACTGGGGAAAGTTACTTTACCTAAGGCCCTTCATAATAATAGCAAACTTCAGTTGCAGGGTTCAAAACCAGTCCCTAGGAGAGTTTCTGTTAACCCTCAGAACAGCAGAGGAGTGTGCATTCCTCCATGTGGCTCAAAACTCACTAACTCGGGCTGGAGAGATGGCTCAGCGGTTAAGAGCACTGGCTGCTCTTCCAGAGGTCATGAGTTCAATTCCCAGCAACCACATGGTGGCTCACAACCATCCATAATGAAATCTGGTGCCCTCTTCTGGCCTGCAGATATACCTGCAGACACAACATTGTATACATAATAAATAAATCTTAAAAAAAAAAAAAAGATTTAAAAACTCACTAACTGGGAGCCACAGTGTTTGCTACAAACAAGCAGGATGCTTTGTAAAGAGCTCTGGGGTTTTGCGTTTGTGTAGAGTAATAATCCCTGCATCACTCCTTCTCTAGTACTCAGAGCTAGAAATGAACCACAAAATAGCAGAGGGTTCTGCAGTTTCCTGTGTCCCTTCTAGACCAGGGCCTCTATTCCTTCACATTTTGACATTCTGGAACTTGGTTAGCATAAGATTCTTTCTTCCAATTCCCCAATGAAGCACAGCATGCTTCCCAGAAAAAAAGTGTCAGTTGTCAAAGTCGCCAGCAGCTTGGGCAAGGTGTACTCCATCCCCACATCTTCCTGCCCCTGAGCAATTGGTGATGAAGCCGGGAAGTGGTGTACAAGCTGCAAGGTGAGAAGCAGATCTAGAGAGCCCACAGCCCTCAAGCCAGGTGCACTGAGCCCTGGCCCACAGTAGAGGGAAGACTCACATTCCAAACTGGCAAATGCCCAGCACGCAGCATGGGTCTTCTGATGTGCCACCTCACTATACCTGACACCAGGTCTACCTCTACAGCAAACCTCTTCCTCCTACCCTGTGAACAAAACCCTCATCAAACTCCATCACCTTTCTCAGATAGAGGTGATCTGATCTACACATGAATTTCTCAGATAGAGAGTATGTGCCCAGAAAGAGCTAATGAAAACACATCCAACAGAAGCTTTAGTTAGACACACGCTTCCTCTGTTTACATAGCCTGTGTTCTCTCTTCATCCATTTAGCCTAGTTTTCATCTCTGCTTTATAATATGCATCCTGCTGATAATAAAAAAGTTTTGGCCCCAAACAGAGATGGGACTCATTCCTGTCTCTAGCACTTAGCCCAAATTCATGTCTAGATCAGAAAGAACAGTGCCTCCAAGAGGGCTGCCTTGGAAGTAAGAATATCCAATGCTACACACAACCACAATACCAATTCTAGCACTATTCCTTCCTCATTCCCATTCTGGCTTCTTAAATCTGCTAGTCACACCTCAAAATAGCTCTTCCTGACCCCAAAATTTCCTCCTGTCAATTTTTGTGGTATTTTATAGAGTTGTCACATGAACACCGTAAGTGACAATATGTCATGATGTCAAAATGTTGGTCCTACACAAAGGCTGCCATTAACTAAACTACTTGAGATAGTTGTACAAAGAGAAGTAGGAAAGAGAGTCTCCAACAAAGAAAAGGGACAACAATGTCCTAACTGTTACTGTGCTGACTCCATCTGCCACTGCTGGTCATGCAGCAGCGAAGAAGATGACTGTGGACCATTCCTCCAGTCAGGAAGTGTTAACTCACACACCCCACCACTGCCTAGGCACTGGAATGGTGACAATCTTTACACCATCCCCTTCTGAGGCAACACACCAACCTGCACAAATGGTAAAGTTCTAAGAAGGAAGGAGATGATCCTCCTCTGATAACTGGTCAGAGTTGTTTTAGTTGCTGTTTGGGTTTTTTTTTTTTTTTTCCTTCTTGGCAGTTTTTTATTGGGGTGTGTGTGTGTGTTGTGTGTGTGTTTAAGATCCTTTCTTCAATGCTGGCCAAATGAAATGAAAAACCTACCAACAGTTTCAGCTAAGCAAGAAAACAGTAACTTTGACTAGTTAACGTAAGTTTAACTTACTAGTCTCCTTAAAGGCAATCCTTGTCCTCACAGTTTGTTTTTTCCCCCCTAAAATTACAGCATGTAAGAATTCTATCTTTTTGCACTTAACTCACCCCTGACCAACCTGGGATCAATCTGTCCACCCTTCTGAGGCTCAAGTCTTTGCAAGTGTGTGTGAGTCAGCACTTGCATGGTAGATGCAAGTCCTTTATTCAGTTCAGCAGCAGCAACTTCATGAGCAACTCACCTGTCCTTGTATCAAAGAGAATCTTCCCAATTGTGTCCAAATAGGTAGACAAACAGAGATACAAATAGACTAATAATGCCCTATAAGTATCAGACACTTCAATGGTGAAGAGTACAGATGCTTTCCACTATCTGTCCAACCATGAAACAAGGTACAAAAACTCTTCAAAGAAGAATCTGAGTCAATACCATTCTAAGTATGCTTCCTAGGATATTCTTTTTCCTTCTGTAGTTTTTAATAACTTGTTCTCTACCACCAAACACCACAAGCCTTGAAGACTAGATTCTGGCCACTGTAGGTTTTTTATTACTGAAGTGTGGGTAGGAAACTTGAATCAGCAGGTAGATGATCTAAGTTCAGCCCTTATGAAATTCTAAGCACCCATAAATCCAAGTATTTACAAACCCTAGATTACACACACTGGCTGGTGATTTAACTGCTGCAGCAGAAATATGAGTAAATCTGTCCTGATGAGTCTGGCCTTAGCCTGGGAGCTGCCCAAGCCTGTGAGCACAAAAGAGTGAGCCCAACTCCACCCTGAGAGGAAATGCACCTCCCTCATGTCCTCCCTTCCACCTCAACCAGAGCACCAGAGTCAACATTCACAGGGCACTTCCTGTATACCAGGTACCATTAAAAGCTTCGAATATATAAACTCATCAGATTTCCAAAGCTCCACAGAATGGGCTGGAGTGACAGAAATACCTTGGCCCAGATTCTCATATGGTTTCTAGTCTGTATCTCTAGCTGTGCAGTAATACTTATATAACCTGAATTTGCATTATGGTTCTATTTTTAAAAACTGCCAAAGATCACTGCTTCAAACATAATGGAAGCTGTTAGCTCCTAAGTGATGGTCAGGGAAATGATGGTATGTGGGAAAGGATTATGTATCTGTACAACTAACCCAACATAGATTCTTTACTTCAGTCTTTCTGTAAGATACTATTAGGAAAGGGGGGCTCACTCTTAAGCAGGCTGCACTGTGCTCTCTAAGTTAGGTGCTACAGAGACACGCACTGCTGTTGAAGCCCATCTATCTCCTGTTGCCACTGACACCCCAACTCATCTCCCTCCCCAAGCCTGATAGTCACACTAAGGAACCCATAGTCACTGGCTATATGGAATCAAATGTTGCAGAGAGCAAGCATGAATGCCATGGCATGTCTCCAGTTCTGGGTGACTTGAGGAGGCACTTGCATTAAAAAAGGGGAAATGAAAAGCAGACCATTCATGGAGCGGGCTGCTTTCAGATGTTACTCTGGTCACTATGTCCCTGGTTTATAGGTTCCAAGCAGCGTGGGGAGAAAAACAACTCTAGCTCATTGTCCTAACTTAGTACAGACTATTCTCCTCCACTCCAATTATTAGTAAAAAAAATAAAAATAAAAATAAGAAAGCCTACAATATTCAGCATTTTATAATTAACTACTAAATAAATTACTAATTTTTGCCACTACTAATACGTTATCCCCCAAACTAGGGTATTTATTTACAACAAAGCCAATTCCATCAGCAAGGAAATTGTCAGACTTAAGATGCTTCTACTGGTCAGAGCCTCTGTCTCCTGGTCTCTGAAAGGACCCGGCACCAGCAGGCACAGGACTGAGCTGCACTCACTACTCTGCTCTGCTCTGCACAGCCTTTAACAGAAGTCCACCTCATGAACTGCAGGTTCTGTAAGGGAACAAAGTTCCCTTGGCCTTAATGCTAGCGATGAACAGAAACTGCTCTGGAAAGAAAAGTATAACATAAAATTCATGTACACACACACACACACCTTTACCTTTACCACAGAGCATCTAACATAATGAGGTGTATTTGCGGAGTACACTAAATTAAGCAAATCCTTATTAAAGTATTTGGCCTAACCTCACATCCTTTAAATGAATTCCGTTCATGACTGAATACTGTGAGAAATAATATTCTAGCTACCTAACTTGATAAAGACAAACACACAGATTCCTTAAGTCTATTTGGTTTCTGCAAACTCAGTATTCACCTTTCTGAGTCTTGCTCAAGTTGATTCTGCAAATAATTAGCTTAACCCAGCCAATTACACGTATTTCCCACAGTTCATAGTTTTGTCTTTGTTTTGATTCTCTATTGCTTTTTTTTTTTAATGGCTTCTTGCTGTTGCTGTACTGGGGCCTGCAATACAGGTCGGAGAAGGTTCTCTTCTTCAGAGATTGGCACTTGTCCCCTCAGCCTGTGCATCACATGGTGCACGCACACATGAATACTATGACAATGTCAACAGCATTACTGCTTCTGATATCCCAGCTCCTTGGCCAAGAGGAGCTTGTCCCCCTAAATCTCCTCAGACGATGCTCCTACACCTGAATTATATATTCAAACAAGTGCCTCTGTATGTATAACTTACGTGTACATTATATCCTAAGTTTCTACCCACATACACTTGACAGTGAATGTGAAATGTTTCTCTTGAATAAAAAGCATTTACAAGAGTATTAAAACAAATGCTGAAAATTACTATTTTACATTTAGACCATAAAAAATTTAAAGTTAATGCAGTGACATAAGACCTAAGAGATCAAATACATCATATGATTGTCATATATGCAGGTTGTGTTAATTGGTTATTTTTTTCTTTAATCAGAAAATAAAAGAGCTTACCTTTGTATACTGAGATCACAGCTTACAGTCACTATATCTCAGCCTATTTTATACAAGTGATATGGCTACGGAGGTCCGAGGAGAACGAGAATAAAGTGAGATAAACGTGCTGAAAACTGCTTAAAAGTATTAACCTGAAATACACAGAGGTTCCAACACCAGTTTTAAAAATACATTAACGAGGTATTCCTAGTTTTTCAATTAATTACGGTGACTGATTCATGATTTTAAAATATTCACCCAATTGTTTTTTAAGAAAGAAAAAACAAGCTAAAACAGGCAAAACAGATCAGTATTTCATTCCCAAGGGTAACAATTTGAGAGATCACAATTTCAGGAGCTACTTAAACCCAACCCCTTATTTTGTCACACTATGCACCGAACCTCATCAGCATGAGGTATGTTGGAAATCTATGGAGCCATTATGGGGCACAAGAGATGGGGCACTCCTGCAGCCTTAAGGGACACAGGTTGCCAGCCACACCTCTGGTGACGTGCTGGCCCCCACCAAAAGATATGGCTTAAGGAGGACACCAGTCTCAGATAAATTATAATACTGCTAGCTGGCACAATCAGAAATGTAAGTGCTTGAGTTGTGTGCTAAAAATGATTAAAAAGTGTCAGAAGATAGCACAGCTCACACAGAGACTCTAAGTTCTATGTTGATTTGTAAACTCCCTGACAAGAGCTACACTGAAGGGATTACATCTAGATATTGCTACATTTCCAAAAGGAGAGCTTTAAAACAGACATCGTGGCTTTGAACAAAGTATTGCTCTTCTTTAAAATTCTGAGTCATTGTTTTCAAAAAGGGTTAGAGTGCTGGATCTGACAGCTGGAAAGCCTCAGGGGTCACACGTTGCTCTTAAGACCAAGATAAGAAACTGCCATTCAAGCCAGACAACCTGATGGTTCTACAAGTCAGAGAAGAAATCTTGAGGGCCCAAGTGAATAATAAATGGCGCGACGCTCAGAGGCTGGCAACAGGGGCTGTCAATGAAAAAACCACCTACAGTGGAGAAAGAGCAGAGAAGCAGAGCTTTAAGTTAATCTCATGCAATGGGGCGAAGCTAAGAGCTTCATTTATATTTCTCTGCTCTTTCAGCTGTAAGTGGAATTTTCATTACAAAATGAAGGGTAGGAAGGGCAAAAGGTGGGAGGACACTTAATTCATTACAGAATTTAAACAGTTGAACTTGCATGGTTACCACTTCTAACATAGGGCTGACAGCTCCATTGTTTTAAGTAAAGCAGAGAAATGTAAAAGTTTGCAGCAACTGGGCAGGTTTACAACATGGTTAGTAACTTCCAACAAACAACAAAATTAAGAAGAGAGGGGGAAGACTCGGTAGGAACCATTTGAAATGACGGCCATCATGTTGGAGAACAGCACAGCTCCCTCCTCCATCAGAGAGGGGTTGAGTTATTAAGCAGTCAGAGACTGCACAAGGATTTTCTAAAAAGAAATCTCTAGGGAGATTTCAGCCTAGAGTCCAAATTTGATAATCAATTTTAAATAACAATACAACTGTAACTGCCAATTAATAGTGTTTCCAAAAACAGGACCATTGTAAATATTTAATTAATAAAAACCAGACACTAGCAGCCATGCTTTTTCTTCTCAGTGATGGCTCTGTTTCATCCATAGGTCAGCAAAACAAATCAATGAACATGAAAATTCCCAGCTGAAAGGGGCCTGCTCGATTATGTCTTGCCACTAGCACACATGATGAGAATGATAAGTTAAAGCTATTTCCAGCAAGTGACAAGGTTTTATTAAAGTATCACCCACCACTAGTAAAAAACAAAGGTCAGGGAAGGACAAATGATTGCACAGTACGCATCTGAACAGCGAGGCAGCCCTTGGGCCTCCATGCCCATCTTGTCTTTGCTTCCAAAGGAGCCTGGCACATAAGTTTAGTAAAGACTACTTTCAAGTGATGGGAGCTGCTTGGTTTTGAAAAGGGAATTTAACAGAAAAGTAGCTGGTTAGTTTTTGTTTGTTTGTTGTTTTTTTTTAAACACTTGTAAATGTCTGCAGAAGACTACACTACTGCCTGAATGGGGGTGAGTACCTTAATGAAACCATTACCTCTAGTAACATCATCAGCTTCCAAACATGGTGAGAATGCCAGTGAAGACTTGGGTCCATACCCTTCACAGAGCAGCACAATGTTACTGACTCCCATTTCCACCAGTGTAATCAGGTGTCTTAAAGGTGAATGCTGACCCATGGCTGAAACCTGTCACTTTTCACAGCAGCACTCAACAACAACTGGGACAATCGGAGAGCGAGTTTTTATGGGGATCCTGTTGCTGCTTTAGATTCTGATATCATTGAAGAGGAAAGGAGACCCTTCAAGGAATTCCAGAAAAAAGTGCTAATCATCTTTCTTCATGAAAAAAAAGTCAAGGAGTAAACACAGAGTCTTACAGAGTGAAGAAGGCCACAAGAACAAAAGAGGGTGATTGATTAATTTATTTTTTTTTAACTTGAAACTTCGTAAACTAAAATAGTCACAATCCTCCTTCCCCATCTTTGCATGGTGCCATCACTTTAATAAGCAATGCTGGGATAACAGAATGTAAACTTATCAGGGGATGCCCTTGTACAGCTGAAGTACAAGAGCTTACAAAGTAAGTTGACTGAGTCAAACTAACAATCATCTTTGCTTTGTTTTAGCAGCTTGCTTACAAATGAATGGGTTTCTAGGGCTAACTTATCATTAGTTTTCGATTCCTTGAAATTTGATACCCAAAACATATCAAAAATAATAAGCTAAAACAATATTCAAACCCATATTTTATTGGCTTTAATTACACACTTCATTATTTACAAAGTTAAGGTTTAAATGAAAAGTTTTTACTGTATTAAAAAAAAAAATAACTACAGCCCAAATTAAAGTGCCCTGGGGCAAGCACATCAATCAGCTACAAATCAGTGGCTGCATCAGGAACCAGGCAGTACTCTGTGTTACAACAAAGCAGTTTATTTGTGATCAGTGTTGAGACTCTATACATCCTTCACAAATTTAACTTTACATAATCTGATACTCTCTTAAAACGTCAACTTTGAGCTGCTAGACTTACTTCCCTACAACAAAGGGGCTGGTATAAATTATTTCCAGGAATGAGGTACCATTTCACAGAACTGGTTTCTTTTTGTTTGTTTTCAAGTTTTAGAGAACTGAATTTGCATTTGTTAAAATCAAAAAGTAGGAAAGATGTTCTTTACAAATAATTTTGATCAAGTATGTGTTCAAAGAAAGCAGGATAAAAAGGCTTTTTCTCTAACATTCTGCATTGTACTGTATTGTTCAATAAGACTGAGCTTCTGTCATTTGCTAAAAGAATGAGTAGTGGGGAACAGGATATGTTGGGAATTTCATAACGGGTAACAGAACCATTCTCTTGGGCAAACCTACAGAGAAAAGAAACGGAGAGGACTCCAATAAAAATTTCAGATTAAAAAATTCTTACAATAATTATCATTAACCATTTCCAGATTAGTCAGTCCACTTCATACCGTTTTGGAAGAGGCCCACAAAACTCTCACAAATTGACTGCTCTTCTATATGATACATAATGTTTTCTGCTCAAAGGTTAAAAAAAAAAACAAAAACAAAACCTGTATCATAAATGATACTCAGAATGACACCTGAGTGATCAGGCATGAATTCTAAGGATCAAAAGCAATGCTAGTGATTAACATTTTGTCCTAAAGTGACTCTGTAAATGCATATGGCACATAACATATTAAAAGGAAAAATATGTCAAGATATAAGGCTTTCTGTGCAGGCCTCAGCTCCCAGAAAGACAGCTCCAACTAGAGCTCCCACCAGGTGTTTGTCTTCTCAGTGGCTACCACTAATGTTGGCATGGCAAATCTGGAAAGATTAATTGCTTTCTTAATTTGTAATTAATACGTTCTTGTGGCCTCACAAACTCCTGCATACTAAGGAGGATTTGAAATCTGCCCCTGTCCTTATGCTGATGTTTACCCTAGGAGAAATCACAAAGCAGCAACAGCAGGTATTCAAAAGCACCAGATGATCAGAGGGAGATAACCCCACATGCAACAGCTTTACAAAGGCCAAAGACATATTTACCTTACAGCCAAAATAAAGCATTGTTTTAGTAGATTTGCATCACAGTAACATTTAAAAACCAAATCTTTTATGTGAAAAATGGGGCATCAAATTACACCAGCTTTGGAAGTCAGTTATATGGCACATGAGAGAGAGGAGCCTTGTGAGGCTCAGAGGCCACAGGGTGAAAGAATGTTAAGGAAGGACCAGAAAAGAAAAATTAAAAAGACTGAGGAAAAACATGGATGAAACTGAAGATTCTAAAAATCAAAATTTTTTAAAGAAAAAGTCTCTAGCAACGCTCTGGTAGAATTCATCTTTTTATTATGTGACTGACACACAGACTCTAGCATAGCAAGTAAGTCAAGTGTGCTGTGTCTGGGTTGACCAACTGTCACCAATCTGGCAGGATGAGTAAGTAGTTCAGGACATTAAGAAGCTAGAGAAAAGGCAAATGCCAATGGCCAAACAAAAAAAAAGAGCCAGTCTGAATTCAGAAGTAGATACAGGTAAAAACATATTCTTGGACTAGTCCTGAACCCCCATATCCAGGATTACTCTAGTTCAGAATATAGGGAAGTCTGGGCCACATGAGTGTGACCGAGGACACAAACCAGGCAAAGGATTTAAGTCTAGGCTCTGCATTTTGCCCAAACAAAACTTGCTGCACCTTTGACCCTTGCCAAACTATTCAAATTCTACACTTCAATATAATAATGTCTTAAGGACCTAGAATTATCATCAAAACAGAAATGGTAAAGCTGATGTGTGAAGAGAAAAAGCTCATGTGGAGGATTCATGCCACAAATAGCAATGCATGGCGGACCTTTGCCTTCCGTGTGCATGCACACCTGGTTGGGGTTGTGTAGACTGACACAACACACACACACACACACACACACACACACACACACACACACACACACACACACACACAC
>CAJQZJ010031887.1:1797795-1830090 GCA_907164525.1 Lophiomys imhausi | reverse complement strand
TAATAAATAAGTGTTAAATAATAATTTAAAAGTTCGGTTACATATATATATAAATGCCAACCCTGTACCATACAGGGTGGCTGTGGGGTTGTGCAAACCATGCTTGCCCTGCTTGTCTTGTAACTTGAGTTGGATGGTGGTACACTGGAAGGAACTCTACCTACTGGGAAAAGCCATTTGCCATGTGCCAGTAATCTCACATTAACTACACTTATTGTTAAGGCCAGGCACCATAGGAAAAAAAAAGAGACTGCTGACTTCCTGTTTCTATCAACCTCAATGTAGAGGATCTGCTATAATCTCAGAAAAAGAGAAAAACACAGTTTCTCACTGTCAGTCTTTCTTTCACAGCCTCACACTTTCTCATCAGCCAGAAAGTTACAGAGGAAATAATAAATCATGACTGACATCAAAGGGAAACACAATAGAGATGAGCATGGTGGTGTGTGTCCAGAACCCCAGCATCAGGATCAGAAGTTAAAGATTGGTCTGTGCTGTGGAGTGAGAACTTGTCTCACAAAATCCAACCTACCAGCCAAGCAACCAACCCAGCTGCCCACCTAGAGCCAAGCTAAATGAAAAAAATAGGTACAAGAAAAGTTTAGCAGTAGGGAACCGAAGAGACATGAAATTACTAACTACCATGATTTCCTCAGTTGTTCTCTGAGCTTATCTTAAATTTCAGGGCTGATACACCTTCTGAGAAGCAAGCAAAGAACAAATGCAGACTGGCCCCCAGACAGCAATTTTCTCAGCACCAAATGGAGGTAGCCTGTACCCAGACTTAAAGCAACAACAGCAACAACTTCCCTGACATGTGTGACTCTGCTATGCCAAGGCCCCCTGGCTTTTCTTCTTTCTTGTCTATGTAGAGTAACCAAGAAAGACTCTCTTCTTGGAGCACATTTCTTACATTGGTTTTCCCTATGTACCCACATGGAAAATAAAGTTGCTTTTCCTATTTCATCATTTAAAAGAAAAAGAGGGACCAATTTGGGTTTTGATTTTTTGTTTTGTTTTTCTTTGTTTGTTTGTTTGCTTTGAAACTCATTATATAGACCAGGCTAGCCTTGAACTCCAGAGATCTACCTGCATCAAGTAAAGTGGGTTTCATTATCACATTTTATACATACTTTGTTTTTCCTTGCTCCTCCTCCCCTAATCCCTTCTTCTTCACCCACCAGTGCTTTTGACAGGGATCTTCTTCATCAGCTAAATATTTAACTACCCCTTCATTTTTTCCCACAAAAATATTTTAGATTTTAATTATGTACATAATTATGAGGAAAAAGATAATCTGAGTAAAATGTGAGACACATTTTTTTTCTCATAGAGAGTGCTGGTGGTGATACTAATGTCTGAATACATTATGTAATAGAAATAAATACATGTTTAAACTATTGAAAAAAAACAGTATTTGAGATTCAACAAAACATTATATTTAGATTCTTTTACAAGTGGTAAGTTTATTATAGGAGGATAGTGCACCATGAGATGTTACAGAGAAGGAAATTTTAAAAACTGATTAGGTCGAGATCTCGCCTGGCCTACAGAGAGGTAAGTAGTTTCAAGCCAGCCAGGGCTGTACAGAGAAATCCTGCCTTGAAAAACAAACAAACAATTTCACAGAAAGCTAAAGAGGCGCATGAACTCGAAGGCAGAGATCACAGGGTCCTCTAAGTAGATTCAGAAAAGATTTCTGACAAAACTCAACATCTCTTCATGATTAAAAAATTCCACCTGACTGGCCGTGGGCTGGGACTTCTGTCTGCTTGTGCTAAGATCAGTGACAAGGAATTCACCTCTCACTGGAGGCAGCACTTGGGAGAATGGGCCCTGTCTCCCAGGCAGCACAGTGTAGCTGGCCATGGTGGCAGGGATGTAGGTGAGCGAGATCCCAAGGTATGTGGGAGAGTTGACCCGGTTCACTGTCTGCTGTGAGGTGGCCCAAGTGTACAAAATGTTGATCCCTCCTTTGCCACATATGGCAGTTGGGAAAGCTGGTCACTGGGTCATGAAAGCAGGAGAGCAAGGGTGTGAGCATGGGAAAGCTGACCCTGCCTTCTGCCGTTGGCAGCAGTGGATGGTCTAGCTGAAGCACTGCTAGAGAGCTCGCCTTCGTGGTACAGATATGGGGAGCCCACAGCCTGACCAGCTGAGCTACCACTCAGACCCACCCCAAAATCTACATCAACTTTGTGAAAAGGCCAGTCCTGCTGATGCAAAGCTGGAGAATCTCCATGACACAGGGCAACAAGATAACCAGGAGGAATCCCAGTGAGGATCCAATATTTATGGTGTCACAGAAGCCAGACCTCAAACCAGAACTCATTGCAATGAACATTGGCATGTTAAGATATATAAACAGAGGGGTACACTGTGGGACACACCACAGCTCCCATGATGAGATGCTGTCTATGCTTTGTTTTCTTTTTTGTTTGTATGTTTTTTTACCTTTGAGGGAGGCTGTACAGGTAGAGGGCAGATATATGAGTGGGATTGGAGTATATGATGTGAAACTCACAAAGAATCAATAAAAAGTTTAAAAAAAAATCCAGAAGAAGTGATTGCCACTGATCTTGATGAACTCAGAGACCCAAGTCCACATGGTACAGAACAGAACCAATTTCTACAAGTTGTCCTAACTTCACGATGCATACCTTGACATGTATGTCTCTCCCCCAGCAACAAATAAATGTGAAAAATGAAATAAAGCCTCAAAGAAATGAGAAATACAAAGAACATATTGACATAACAAATGCTATACACAATAAACCTATACTTGATATTATACTAAAGATGAAGAAAATAAAAAATTAAATGGGTACCATTTTTTCTGTTGTTATGTAATATAATGCTCAAAGTCGTACTTACAGTACAATCAGAAAGAAGGGGGTGACAACAGGAAAGAAATCAATTACCTCTACTTGCAAACAACAAGATCCTATACTTAAAAGACCAGACCCTAAAGACTTCACCAAAAAAACTTAAATCTCATAAATACTCTCAGCAAAGTGGCAGAATATAAAATTAACAAATAAAAATTAGTAACTTCTCTGTACAAAAATAAATTTTCCAAGAAAAACACCCAACTTCATAACAGTTTCATAACAAAATACCTAGAAAATAAACCTAATCAGAGATTAACGATCTCTATAGTAAACTTAAGACTAGAAGCATCATAATAGCTCATCTCAAATTACATGATGGAGCCATAGTGACAGCAATGAACTAAACTAGAAGTTTAGTGGACTAAACTAGAAGACCTGGAAATAAGCCCACACAGCTATAGCCTCCATAGATTGACAAAGGTGTCAAAACATACATTGGAAAAAGATATCCATGGAGAGGAATTAAACTAAGGGCCAATCTATTGCCCAGACCTCTGCCCCTCCCCCCAAAAAAGATTAAAAAGCTCCCACTACACAGCAAAGAAACTGTCATAAAAATGATGCTAAGACAGAGTGCAGAATGGGAGAAAAGATCATTGGGCTTTTCTTGGCCAACTACATATCATAGATTTATCAATAAGTTGTAAAGAACTCCAAAAATTAAATGCCCCCCCAAAACTACCCAAAAAATAAACTAATGAACTGAATACAGTATTCAAAGGAAAAATATATATGGCCATAAATGTTTTAAATAATGTTCAACACATCCTTAACTATCAGAGAAAAGCAAAGATAACTACACTGAGATTCCATCTCACCCAAGACAGAAAAACTGTCAAGAAAACAGACCTAGATGTGTAGATAAGTGGTAGAGTGTTTGCATAGCATACCCAAGGTCCTCAGATTATCCTACCAGTAGAGCGCCACTACATTAACAACACACACAGAAACAACAAATTCTAGCAAGGATACAGATTAAGAATCCTTATTCATGGAGGCTGGAGAAACGGCTCAGCAGTTGGAAGCACTGGCTGCTCCCTTAGAGGATCTAGGCTCAATTCCCAGAATCCTCATGGCAGTTCACAACTGTCTATAACTCAATTCTAGGGCATCCACAATACCAGATACACATGTAGATATATATATACACACACACACACATAGATATATATACATATATGTATGTATATATATATATACAGGCAAAATAACCATACCTATAAAATATATATATATTTTTTTTTACAGAAGAATCTTTATTTGCGGCTGTTGGGAATATAAATTTGGTAGCCACCATGGAAATCATACTAAGGTTCCTCGTGAAACTAAAAATAGAACTTAAATATAATACAGAAATATATATACCACTCCTATAGGTATACACCCAAAGGATTCTAAATTCTAAGTCTGTATACTACAAAGATACTTGTACATCACTGTGTACTGCTGCAGTATCCACAATAGTCAAGATACAGAATCAGCCTAGAAGTTCAACAGACTAATGGATAAAGAAAATGTGATGGATGTGTGTGTGTGTGTATATATATATATACACATATGGAACACACACACACATAATCTGTGTCTCTCTGAATGTATGTCACATGTGTGCAGGTACCTACAGGGGAGGGGGGCATGTATTTTTTTTTTTTATTTAGCTGTAAAGATGATGAAATTATGGTATTTCCAAAAAAAAATGATTGGAACTGGAAATCATTATGCTATGCAAAATAAGACCATTTGAGGATGGGTGGTGGTGGCTCACACTTTTAAGCCCAGCACTGGGGGCTGGGGGGAAGAGGGCAGAGGCAAGCAGATCTCTGTGATTTCAAGGCTAGCCTGAGCTATGGAGTGAGTTCCACCACGGTCAGGGCTACACAGAGAAAACCTGTCTTGAAAAACCAAAAAAACAATACAAAAAAAAAAGGACCATTTGGAAAAAGGAAAAGGTACCAACAGTGGGGAAGAGGACTGGAACAGAGTAGATGGCAATGGATTGGGAGGAAAAAAAGTACAATGACAAATATATATAAAAATGTCACAATGAAACCCATTACCTTAAATATCAACTAAAAATATGGTAGAGGTAGAGAAATGGCTCAACGGTTAAAAGTGCTTACTGCTATGAGTTTGGTTCCCAGTATCTATTTCTGGTGGCTCACAACTGCCTATACCTCATGCAACTCGAGCTTCAGGGGAACCCATACTCTGTTCTGGGCTCTGTAGGTACCTACACACGTGTGGAAACTTTCAGAAAGACACAAATAAATATGTTGCCCTAACTGGTTCATAGACTAGGCTGGCCTGGGACTCACAGGCATCTGTCTGTCTATCTCACTTCCCAAGTGCTGGGTTTTAAGAAATAAAACTTAAGGAGACAATAAAACAGCAAATAAGCAGGAAATTTGAGAGTATTACAAAGGTTGTTTAACTCATACCTGAGGAATGATCTTCTTTTTCTTATTATTTGCTGCATTAGGTCCAGAAAAAAGCTTCTCCAAGGCAGCTAGTGCTGCACTTGCCTTGGCCACTTTCTTGTTTGGACCTGCACCTCTGAATTTCTGTCCATCTACTTCTACCTAAAATTAAAAACAGTACTTTACAGTTATCTCAGGCAATTCTATGTGGTTTTAATTCAAAGACATCATACAGCTGGAGAGATAGTTCAGCAGTTAAAAGCACTTGATGCTCTTGCAGAGGACCCAGGTTCAATTCTCAGCATTCACAATATGGCTCACAACCAACCATCTGTAGCTCCAATTTCAGGGGATCCAAAAGGCAGACCAATGATACACATGCAGGTAAAATGTAAAGTAAAATAAATTTTAAAAATGAAAAGTTTTTTAAAAACCTATCATAAGGAAGAACATACTGAAAATCAAATAGTGTTCTTAGAATAACAAAAGCTAAGATGTCTAAAATGCTTTTTACTATCTGATGTCTGTGAGATTTAAAAAAATAAATTAAAAAGGTGGGCATATATCTAGGTACACACCTCCATTACAAAGCGCTTGTCGTGGCTTCCACCAGTCTCTGAGATGAGTTCATACTTGAGACCTCTTCTTTTTTCATTGAGCTCCATCACAGGATTTTTGCCACTTGCTGTGAGGATAGGACCCTGAGTTCTTACCTAGAAGGGACAGGAAAGAGAGGCTGACTGAATTAAGACTCAAAACACTGAATTCCTTTTTAATATTATTAAGCTAAAAAGTAAGTTCATTAATTCTACTTTAAAACATTTAAGTGCACAAATGAATCACCTGATGGCCAAAAAAAAAAATTATCAAAGATGATGAAACTCTGTAAGCGGAAAATATTGTAGCCATCTGAAGAGCCTGCTTTTGAAGCAGGACTGCCCCATTCAAAACTTCATGGTCTGAGCTATCATGTTCTGGCAATACAAGTATACTAACAGAGACAACAACTGGAATTTTCTTGATTCCTTGAAGGTTCACCATTTTTTATCTTTAGGTATGGAAGATATAACTCAGCCTTCTCAGTCCCTCTAAACATTATCTGAAGACACCTAATGTAAAAGCAATAGGCTATAAACTATAGATTCTGAATTTTAGAAATAATATTAAAGGCAGTCATTCCCTGGTCTCTTCACTGTAAAACTGTGTGTTACAGAGCAAGTGCCTGGTGTGGAAACACAGGAGAATGGATTGCCTTCTGTTTTCAGCTGCTAAGGGAGGTGAAATCTCATTTTGCAGAGAACCTTTTCTCTGTACATCTTATTATGTGTATATTGTTTCCCTACCCCCAATAAACACTTTTCAAAAACATAAAATGTGAGTTCTTGTTATTATTCCAAAGCCAATTGTACATACTCAGTACTTAGATTCATACCATCCTATTATCTGGGGTCACTAGTTCACAGTCCAGGACTGAATCTTAGTCTGAAACACATAGTAGACAGTCTACACCCTCTAGTAGACAGTATACACCCTCTAGTAGACAGTCTACACCCTCTAGTAGACAGTCTACACCCTCTAGTAGACAGTCTACACCCTCTTGTGGTACTCACACATTAAATGGGGAGCTTATGCACACCCTCATGTTATACCCCAACTCAGCAGATACCTCAAAAAAATCTTTTTCATCCACTAGATCTTCTAGATTTTTATCCTTCAGGTAGTATTCATAGTCTTGATACATTATAATAATGACATTCTATAAGTATCTTCCGTGGCCAGTATGCTTTCTAAATTAGGGTGTTTGTTTATTTATTTATTTATTTATTTATTTATTTATTTATTTATTTATTTGGCATAGGTTTGTTGACAGATACTTTTCAGGAGTTCAGTAGAAGAAGATGAAGATGTAAAGTCACTTGAAAATATGGCTGTCTTTGTAAGTATATTCAGAAATAAATCTGGGCACAATTAAGGTCAAACAGCCAGATGTTGTAGCAATGCTCCTGTAATCTCAGCATTTGGAAGGTGGAAGCAGGAGAGTTTCAAGTTCAGTGTTAACCTCGGCTGTACAGGGAGTTGGAGGAGGACAGCCTGGACTACTAGAAGCCCAGCCTCAAAAAGAAACAAAATAAAAAAGGCAAGCAGAGAGCCCCAGCTGTGTCTCAGTGGTAAAGAAAGCGCTTGCCTGATGTACACAGCTTGACATCCAGCCCCACGCAAGGAAATAAGACAGAGTATTAGTGACATGCTCTATGAGACATAGCTTCTTCTTCCCATACCTATTAAGGTTTTCCACACCACCAACACTACTTTACTCTAAGGAAGAAAAGGACACAAGTATACCTCTAAGGTGCTGGAGGTCTCAGTTGTAGAATTTCCAGTATTATTGCTTGAGTTTGAAGATACTGTTTCATTTTTGCTTTCATTATCTGATTTTTCATCGGAACTCATACATTCAATATCTGCATCAAAGCCTGTTGGGTATCCCATTGCCTGTAAAACCTGTACAAATTCCATTAAAACACATTTTTATCCAGTGACCAAAGATGAAAAAGGACAACTGAAATTCTGAGATAGAAAGGATCAGAATCTGTAACATTTAGTTCCTTAAACACCTATGAAGAAGAACGGTGCTACATCTGTAAATGCTTGTGTCAATTCATTCCACGTTCCAAGGTAGCACTGCATGAAAATGGAACGCATCCTCGAAGTACCTAGCTTAGAGACTTCAGAAATACAAGCCTAACATTGCTTCTAGTTCATTTAATTTGGAGGTGCATGGTAGAGAACATACAGCACAGTCAAGCTCAACCAATAGAAAAGGTGGGACAGCCCAATAGCACCTGAAAAAGAAAATTAAACTATAAAGACTTAGAAGTCTAATCCTATCACTCTCCTCTGGCCTTCAATTTCTCTATCTGCAAAAAAGGAAAACTAGATCAGCTAACCTCTAAATTCTATGACAACCATGAAGGAAATGGCCAAGGAATGGAATTGAGAGTTTTTTGTTACTGCTTTGTTCTGTTGTGCATGATTGGTTTTGTTTTATGTTTTACCTTCAAATGAGTTGCCTGTATAGTCACAATTTCCAGCTGTGTTTCTATCCGTCTCTCTCAAGCCATCATAGTTCTGTGGTTCTGGGGTTTCTCAGTTTTCTGAAACAAAGCTTTTACAATACTGCCTATGTGTGCTTGTATGCAAGTATGTGTGCGCACATACATGTAAATCACCTTTGACCTCTCCTTCCAGATTACAGCTTTTAAGACAAACAATTCATTAGAATGAATTCACTAGAATACTTTAAAACCTCTTTCAAAGTAGGTTAATAGCACTTTGTGAGGTATTGATTAAAGCTTTTTTACTTTATTTCAAGGGCTTCCTAGGCTACATATATGCTCTCCACTGAGCTATTCTCTCAGCCATTAATTAAAACAATGTGTTCACAGATATAGGAGTAGCTTTCAGTTGCTGGAGTGTATAAGCAATGTCCTATTTCTCCATTATACTTAACTGTACTTAACAAGTGACTCAAGAAGTTGTTACAGTGGCCAAATAAAAAAACAGTCTTTGCAGAAAAAATGACATCTGATTAACTATTTTAGCAATACAGATAAAACAGTTATACTCCAAACAAAAGAGGGGACTTAAGTTGAACTGTGCACAAAGACAATTTGAATTTAACTCATTCAAATCATATATGGAGAACCTGGCATTCTCACCATAAATAAATCCCTTTTGTTTATTTGGCAATAAAGCCGAGAACCTTTTTTAACAACTTAAATTCTAAAGTACTCAGACAGCACTTCACACTAGTACACTAACATCACTTGGTTAGTCACATCAGTATTTCATACAGAAAATTCCTGCTCCAGAGTCCTACAAACAATAATCTCCCTGAGAAACCTCACCCTGGACAAGAGCCATTGGTACAAAACTAACATTAATAATGCCCACCTCCGCCAGGCATGGTGGCGCATGCCTTTAATCCCAGCACTTGGGAGGCAGAGGCAGGATCTCACCAAATCACAAGGAAGTTTCCTCATCTATGTTCACAGCAGCCTTATTTGTAATAGCTAGAAACTGGAAACAACCCAGATGTCCCTCAACCGAAGAATGGATTAAAAAACTGTGGTACATCTACACAATGGAATATTACCCAGCTATCAGAAACAATGAAATTATGCAATTTGCAGCCAAATGGATGGAACTAGAGAAGCTCATCCTGAGTGAGCTAACCCAGACTCAGAAGGATGCACATGGCATCTATTCACTTATAGTAGGATTTTAGCCACATAGTACAGGATAACTATGCTACAACTAACGCACCAAAGGGAACATTTTTTTGTTTGTTTTTTTTTTTTAGTTTTCTCTCCCTGGCAATGAGACCCTTTTCACTGGTGGTACTGCCTTGTAGACCCCCAGTGTATGAAGAGGCTTTTGGCCCTCATATGACTTCTGAACCGGGGCAGGGGACTGTTATGTAGAGACACTCCACTCCAGAGGAGTGGGATGGAAGGGTTAGGGGATAGGTGGGAGGGTGGGGCTGGGAAGGGGGGAAAGAGGACAATATGATAGAGATGTAACCTGAAGCAACAAATAAATAAATTAAAAAAGAATATATAAACCGTTAAAATAAAAGGTAGAGGCAACACTCAGAAGTGGAGCTCTTATCTGACATACATGAAGCCCTTGATTCAATGTGGAGGAAGGGTTGACAGATATGGCACAGGACTAATAAGAGTCATTTTCTATCACACACCTTCTCAGAGTATTAGCATGAGCCACAGAAGTCTTAAGTGAAGAGTACTCAGCTCTCTACACTTGTTAAAAACTCTTCCTGACCAAACTGTACCTAGGATTCTCTGGACCATTTTTTAAATTAGGCCCCATCCTTGGTCCTTATTCCCAACAGTCCATTGCAGTAAAAATCCTGCTACATTAAGTTGGTTCTGTTCCTTGCTAATCATTCACAGCATCTGACCAAATCCTCTCATCTCACACAATTTCACATAAGACGTCCAATTACCCTGGCCAGCCTTCACAAAGAATCCTGCTACTCAGGGGCTGAACAAATGGTTCAGTAGTAAAAATTGCTTGCTGCACAGTAGAGAGGACCTGGGTTTGGATCCTACCACCCATGTAACAAGCACAGAACCCTGCACACATCTGTAATCTCAGTGCCATGTGAAAGAGAGACAAGAGAATGGGTGGGACTTACTGGCATAGCCCAGAATGAGCAAACCCCAGGTTCAGGGTACCCCATGACTCAAAAGAATAAAGCAGAAACCAATAAAAGAGGGTATCCAATGCACTCTCCTGGCCCCCACATAGACATGTTTATACACTTGTACAGTCACAAAGATACACATACACTTTTTTAAAAGAAAACAAATCCTTCTACTTTTGTTTAGTCAGAAATCCTGCTTTACCCTCAATGTTTCCTCTTAGTAATATCCCACCCATTCATGCCTCTCTGACCCTTGGCAGTAAATTTTGGAGCAAAAATTAAATCCAGTTATATACTGAGGTATTTTCCTCACCACCACCCTATTGCAACACTTCCTGTGTAAAATCTATTTTTACCTACTTAACAACTGTTATGTTCTACTTTCTTCAGCAGAACCAAACTTTATTTGGAATCAATGTCAAGACAAAAACAAGCAAAACCAGTGTGTTAAAGTGAGTTCAAAAGTATCTAGAGAAAAAAAAAGGAAAAAAATGTGTTTTAGATTTAAAAATGAAATATTTGCTTTAAAAAAAGTATCTAGAAAATAAACCTATTAAAAACACATCAACTAAGCAAAACAAGGTAACTTCAAAACTGAGCAAAACAAAGTAACTTAAAAGCAAGTTATGTAACTGTGGCCCATTTTTCCTGGAAGACAGATGAGTTTGATACAGGTTAAGACTAAGAAAGACGAGAAACCCACAAAGATTGGATGCTGAGAGTGAAACAAAAATACTGCACAGCTCTCTACTCAAAAGAAACAAAGATTCACAGCTGCTGTAGGATAGAGGTCTGGTGTCAGGTCCTCAGAACATCTAGTGGCTCTCAGTACTTCCCTGAAGGGTCTCCACAGGTTGCCTTTACTCAGTCACTAGAGGCAGGTGGATCTCTGAGTTCAAGGCCAGCCTGGTCTATAGAGTGAGTTCCAGGACAGCCAGGGATACATAGTGAGACCCTGTCTTTAAAAAAAAAGTCTTCACTCCTTTTCCCCTTCTATTTTATCTTTTCTCCACACCAACCATGATTATTTTCATTGAAAAGACGATGTTAGGGGTACTCTTTGGCAGGGGCTTTCAGGAAAAACAGATGCAGGAGGAGAGGGAAGCTGTAGCTGAGTAACTGAGCCACACTAATGTGGCAGCGACAGATTTCTAGTTGATCTGTTTTTCTTTGATTCTTGAGTGATTTGTTTGAAAAAGTAAACAAGTCACTTCAGTAGCTTCCCCTACCAAGCTACTGAAGAGAAGACTGGAAGGATAAGGCTACAAAGAGCTTTATGAAAATATCTACCTTCATAAACACAATACTGTCTCTTGAACTCATTTGTAAATCTGTGGATAATCTTCAGGGATGGCAATTTGGCAATATTCTGCTGATACATAATAGGACTCCTGATACATTTTAAAATGAATTATTCATTAACTCTGGGCCAGTAATTCCATCTCTAGACCGCATCTTAGAGGATGATCAGACAAGGTCAAAAATATGTAAAGCAACAAACTGAAACATCTGAAACAAATTACTTCATGATAGCTTGATAAAAATGAATTTTTCAGCCATCAGTTAATATTAGAACAATCTTTGATGGAAAAATAACTTAATGTCTAAATGAGCAAAGCAGCATGAAACTTTATGTACATTTTTATAGACAATATATAGGTATACTGCTCTTACAGTCAATCTGTTTTTCTTAAGTTTCTATTTTCAAATACCAACATAAAACAAACACCAAATTATCTGTCAAATCCCAAGTAAATTCTCAGGTACTACCCTACACTCATATACAGAAACATTAAATAAAATGAAGACTAAAAATAGCCCTGCATCAATTCAACTTGGGTTTTGCCACCCAATTAGTACAAACCCCATGTTTACATCAAACAGGTAAACTTACTTGAATTCTGGAATTGTAAGTTTAAGCAAAAATAAGGCTTAGAAAAGAAATATATGCCTACTGTATTTAATGTAAAGTCAATACTATTATTTCTAACTGTTGGAATTAAGAATGGTTCATACATTCTCTAAAGTATAACAAACACACATGACTCATAAAGAGAGAAAGAAAAGTCAACTCTTACAAAGGCAGATGTACAATAAAAACTCCCTGAAAACCTTGTTTGTACTGGCAAGATGGAGAGTACAGGTACCTGCTGTCAAATCTGACCACCTGAGTTTAATCCCATAAAGTAGAAAGAGAGAAGGGACTCCTGCAAGTTGTCCTGTCAATCACTCACACCATCACATGTGTGCACCCTCCCCAACACACATAAACAACCACACACAAAATTTTAAAACTTTATGAAAACTTCAGAAAGAACTCTGCCTCAACACAGAATGTATACTCTAGAACATTACACAAATACACAAAGAATGGGGACAGCCATGAATGATAGGCTATTTCCAACTACATCTCCATATCACATTGCTGAATAATCATCATAAACCAAACAAAAAAATTATCCACAAGGGTGTCCAAAGCTTCGAAGCCGATGTACTCTGACAGCTCATCTCCTCTGAGTGGATCAGCAATAATTGAGTGACCTTCAAAACAGGTAGAACTCAACTCTCCACATAGTTCAGATTTACTACTCATTCTACCCAAACTCCAACTAAAGACAAAAAAAGAAAGGAGAAAGAGAAAAAGTATGAAAGTCATCTACTTCTGAAACACAAATTATAAAAGGATGTTAAACTCTCTTCTCTAACTCAGTGTCATTAGAATTATAACTGATGTCTAAGATGTGTGCTTATATACCCTGGAATGTGTGAAAAAGCGAACTGAGAAACTGTAAAGCTACAAGTCCCCCATGTTTACTAAAAGTTAGGTTAAAATAATCCATCATGGTATAATATTGTGTCACTGCATCAAATTAAAATAGCTTCTAATTTACAGCATAAAAATTTTGTCACTATACCAACAGCAGGTTTCGATAAAGCCACTATTGTACAATAAAAGGAAACATTGGCACCCTATTTTGTGAAGATCTACCCAAGAAGAAATGCTCATTTGTCACAAACGTGGCTCTCAGAAATCAACTTACTCTTATGATGTCATAGTTTATTTAACAAGTTTTCTTTCTTTTTCTTTTTTTTGTTTTTTTAATCTCAATTTGCTGCAGGATTTAGCTTTAAATTTGTGGTTCATTCTCGGGGTATACAGTACAGATCATTTGCACTAGTGAGTTTTGTTTTGTTTTTGTCATCTTGACACAAGTTTGTGTCATGGGGGAAGATGGAACCTCAACCAAGAAATCATTTTTATAAGATTAGCCTATCACTGGCCCTCACATGACTGATGAACTGAGGGAGTATGATATGTGGGGGCTCACCTCATCTGAGGAGAAGAGGACTGAGAAGAGGAATAGGAAGGGAGGAAAGGAGGGAGGGAGACAGAGACAGATGGACAGGATGGGAGGAAACTAGTTTGGGAGGTAACTTGAAAACAAATTTTTTTTAAAAAGGATAACAGGGCACAAAAATATAATAAAAATATAAATTTTCAAATGAAAATTTACCTAAGGCATACTTGCCTTACTGGCATGAAATGAAAAATGATCTTAATTTTAGGTGAGAATGTTAGGCTGTATACAGGTGGCCACAGAGCTCACACCCTCTTGGATATCAGCTGATAAGTTTATATATATATATATATATATATATAGGATATTTTCATTGATTGGTATTAAAAATGCAATTAAGAAATTTAAAATACTATAAGTAAATTAAGGGTTACTACAGTTCACACTGGTTTCCTAAATCTCTAAGAGTTGAAGTAATTTGGAGCTAAGATAAAATAACTGGGAAAGTTGGTGCGAGATCATGCCTTTAATTCCAGCAGAGACAGGAGGATCACTATAGAATTAGTTGTCTTTTAAATTCTAGAGTTACAGTGAACAGAGTGGTGATGGTTCACACCTTTAATCCCAACATACTGGAGACAGAAACTGAGTTCAAGACCAGCCTGACACAGAGCAAGCTCCAAATAGAGAAAAACTTAGATCCAAGGGTGGTGGTGCACACCATTAACTCCAACAATTGGGAAGCACTGGCCTTTGATCCCAACACTTGGAGGCAGAGGCAGACACACAGGATTTAAGTCTAAAAGCTACTCACAAAAGGCATGCTGAAATTCAAAGTGAATTATCCTTTGTGATCTCAAAATATATACATGTAAAAGGTATGTTTAGTTCCAAAATATCAAAAGAATTTTTTTATCTCAATTGAAAGATAATACTTTTTATATAGTCAAAAAACCCAGTTTGCTCTAGGAAAGATATTACCTGCCAAAAAGCAGCACCCCAGAATTAGGATTAGGGCAGGGCACTGTTCTTATCTTTCCAGGAGATGAAAAACATCTATCTAAGGAGTCCAGGGACAACTGAACAACTGAGAAAAGGGACCAGACACCAAAGAAGACCAGTAGTCCAGATGATCAGCCTCACAGACTGCCTCAATAGCTAACAACCAGAACTACTTAAAATAGCTAAGATGGTTCAGCCCCACAGACTGTTATAGCCAGGACTTCAGTAAAAGCCCTGAACCTTCCCCAACAAAGTTCAACTTCTGACTATAAACTTCTTAGGACATTTAAATAGCTGAGCACAAAAAAGACTGAACAACAAATGTTACTATTAACTTGCTTAACCATTTTTCCATTCTTATTTGGGCTCCCAAACAAATTTCCTAAATCCCAAATCAGCAGGAAGCAATTTAAAGAGAATGACATCCCATTCTCAGAAGGTGGGGTGGGTGATTTTCCCCCCTTTGGTTATTTGATGGGTTATAGATGTTTGTTGTTATTTAGGGGGTCGGCTACAAGTTGTTAAATGGTTTTTATTAAACAAGGTTTTGGAGGTTACACAGGGATTTCTCTCTCTGTTTCTTTTCTTCTCTATCCTTCTCTCTCTCTCTCTCTCTCTCTCTCTCTCTCTCTCTCTCTCTCTCTCCCTATGGGGGGAGAAGACTTTTTAAAAATGAGATAGACATAAAATAGGAATGAAAGAAAAAGTGAAAGATTATTGAATATAATCTTATATCTTCATGTATTGATACAAAATTAAGATTATATTTGGCTACATCGGTATTGATCTTTGTATATTGATACAAAATTAAAGCTAACACTTTTTTAATGTATTGTACCCATGTAATGCTTAAAAATGCAATGTGACGTTTTGACCTTTTGATAGCAACTGTCACAAACTGTTTAGCATAATTAAGAAAGGCAAACTAAAACTTATTCAAACAAGTCATTTTATGAGGTAGTAGTGTAATGTATGACAGATGTTTTCTAAGGTAATCAGAAATCAAGTTGCTAAGAGACAAGCAACATTGTTTATCCAAATATACAGAGATAGATAGGTGGTCTTCAAAAACCTCAAGAGATCTGTAGAATGTGGCATTCAAAGATGTTTTCTTAAGATTTTTTGATACTGAAACAAGTCAGCTCCTGACAGCACCCCTATTCTACTCCAAGTAGATGATGAACATCAAAGAATCTCCATTTGGAGATGGCTGCATTAGTGGCAAGCTTGTCTCTGGGCAAGAGAAAAGCCCTTGCTTCAACTGTGGACAGAATGCTGTCCAAAAATGACAAAACTTGGAAGCAGGTAAGTCAACAACCTAGCTCTGCCAAGACAGGGTAGGCAACTCCTTCATAATTCCTGCTTTACACTTAATGTTTGTCAGAGATACTGGGCCAAAAGGCTGAAGAAAGATTTTCCAACGTATTGAGAGAAATTGGGGACTATCCAGGTAGCCAGTTGTCTGTCATTTCCTAGTTTTGGAAGCTGCTAACTCTGCACTTTCTGTTTACCAGATATATTTATCCTTCTCAGATCTCTGATGTGGTTGAAGACTAGATAGTTATAGTCTCACAGTTAAATTTTAAATTGTTTAGGAATTAAAAGGAGGTTCTAGGTCTAAGAAGATGTTTTTAAGTTGGTAATGTAAGTTAGGATGGAAACTGAGTTAGGTATAGAACTTTAAACTGACATAGATAGACAACAGAATATTAGTATCAGTTGCCAAATAGTATGAACTGGACATTGGTAATGTATGTTATACCCTATAATTTTAATAATTGTGGTCTACTTGTACTTACTGTTTTGTATTGTATTTATTGTTATAAGAAAAAGAGCATTTTATTAGACTAAAAGCTATTGGGGGGGGAGGATACACCTTAAATTAAAAAAAAAAAAAACAGATAGGAAGCTGAGGGGAAAGAGGGGGGTACCGGGAGGGGGAGGAGGGAAGGGACTATGATTGAGATGTAACTTGAAGAAATAAATGGCTAAAAATAAATAAACACATAAATAAATAAATTTCTGTGATGCTTACCTTCCTTTAAAAAAAAAAAAAAGATTAGCCTGTCAGCAAGTCTGTGGGCTTTTTTTTTTTTTTTTTTTTTTTTTAATGTTCAATGTGAGAAGGTCTAGCCCACTAGGGAAACAATGCCACCCTGGGATATATAAGAAAGTATACTAAGAAAGCCAGGGGGAGTAAACCAGTAAGCAGTATTTCTTCATGGTTTATACTTCAGTTCTTCCCTCTAGGTTCCTTCCCCCTCCCCTTACCTTCATGATAGACTGTATATAAGGTGTAAGCTGAAATAAACCTTTTCCTGCCCACACTGATTTTTGGTCACAGTCTATACCACAGCAATAGAAAACAATTAGAGCATTTTCCGAACTTTTTTTTAGTCTTAAGTCTTGGGTTCCATTTACAGTCTCATTTTAAACTCATACCCTCATCATACTTAAGCATTCAACAAGGCAGAATATTTTTTCATGTCGTTAATATTTTTCTAAATAGTTCTTTTCTAATCACTAACATACACTCTCCATATATGCATTATTTGTCTCCATCTTATCCACATTAAACTCCACAAACTCTTACCTTAGCATCTAGCACAGTGCTTGATCTACTTTAACAATATTTTAGCAAATGTAATGTCCATGAAAGCAGACCAAGTCTATTTTTCACCATATACTCTTATGTGACAGAATTTAAGTAAAAAAAAAAAAAATCAGTCTTCAATGCACATGCATGATCTGTGACATTTTGGTATTAGTCTACAATAAATCAAATTTATTTATTCATTAAAATTTAATTATTTGGGAATTGTCTGTATGCATGATTGTTCCAAAATCTTCAACATTCCCTGTATTTTCTCAAGAATAGAGCATCACCATTAACCATGGATCATGTATAAATATTATCTTTGCCTCAGAAATATGCTATTGACATATTTGGTTTTTTTTTCTATATTTTCTAAATTACATAAATCAACACATATTATGTCACACAACAAATGTGATCCATAGGTGGAAAAGTTTCTATGTTATTGTGCTTAAAAGCCTTAAAGACGGGGCTGGAGAGGTGGCTCAGAGGTTAAGAGCACTGGCTGTTCTTCCCAAGGTCTTGAGTTCAATTCCCAGCCACCACATGGTGGCTCACAGCCATCTACACTGAGATCTGCCCGGGCATATATGTAGAGCAAATACTGTATACATAATAAATAAATAAACAAACAAATAAATAAATGAATGAATAAATAAATAAATAAATGTTTAGAAAATTAAAAAATTTTAAAAAAAGCCTTAAAGACACAGGTGAGCACTTTTATCAAAACAAAACAAAGGAAGTCAGAAAAAGAATACTGTACCTTTACTGCCACATGAAGCTTTGCTGTTTTCTTGGATGGTCCTGAGGCTTCATATGTTGTGCCATCCACATCTACAGACATTGTGAAGACTGGGGCATGGACTGGACCAGATTGTGACAAAAGCTTATACTGAAGCCCAGGCCTGATCTGATTTAATCTCATTAGTGCATTCATAAGGTCTATTGCTTTACTATCCAGAACTATGAAAGAAAGAAATTAGATTAAAAATTAACTAGGAACCCATTTTGCCTCAAACTATGTATCTGTAGTGCCTATTAACCACAATAAATTCCCCATGTGATGATCTGTAAAGATGGATCAGCAATTGAGAGCACTGGTTGCTGTTGCAGAAGACCTGGGTTCAATCCCCAGCATCCACATGGGGAGGCTCACCATATCTGTAACCCCACTGTTAGGGTACCTGACATCCTCTTCCAATCTCTGCAGGCATCAGGCATGCACATGGTGCAAATACATACATGCAGGTAAAACATTCATAGGCATAAAAAAATAAATCTAAAGAATGTTTTTAAACTTCTCATGTGTTTAAAAAAATGAGAATTTTGAAATATAAATTCATTCCAAAAGTAATCTTTAAATTTCTTACACTAATAGGATGGTAAAAATAATGCACATTATTACCACATTAATATCTATTTGTCAGCATTGATAACTTAAGCAACGAAACTCAAAGTTCTTCAATTAGCAATTTTTGTTGACTAGCGTCTATCCTTAAAATTGTAAGTCAATAAAACTCTTCCTTTCTTATTTTTCTGAAGCTACAAACCTTCTCTAGTTCCCACCAAAAGAATGAGGATTTACATACTTTTCCTTAAGTTTCGTTTCATCTTCTTATTGGGATCTTTATCATCCCCTAATCCATCTTCAAACGGCCTCTTTAGAGCTGAAGACCCAGCACCTATAAACAATTACGAGATCTTCACTGCCAGTTAAAACAATGACCCTATTTAATGTCTAAGTAGAGACATCTCAAAAATCACAGGATCACACAAGTTTTTTCAATGATCAATTAAAATACCATCTTTATAATATAGAAAGTACAAAATTCTTTTGAAACTATTTATTATCATTTTTGTAAATACCTATTCTCATTTACTCAGGTATACACGTGTCTATGTCTATGCCATGATCTCAATGCTTCTGTTCTCCTGAAATTCATATGCTGAATCTGAATTCCCTATGCAATGATGCTGAAATGGAGGTTATGTGAGACAAAACCTTAATGAGCTTGTAAAATATGCCTGAAACAGACTGCCTCTTCCATAATGTGAAAAGTCATATACCAGGTGGCATCTGTAAGAAATGGAGACTAGGTGCAAACCTTTAATCTCAGCACTCAGGAGACCAAGACAGGCAGATTTCTGTTAGTTCAAGGCCAGCCTAGTCAACACAGTAACTTCCAGGACAGCCAGAGCTATTTAGCGAGACCTTGTCTCAAAAAACCAAAAAGGAAAAAGAAAAGGACCATTGCCAAACATCAACTCTGCTGGAGCCTTGAGCTTAGACTTCCAACTTGTATAACTGTGAGTAATAACCCTTTATCATTCATAAGTTACCCAGTCTAAGGTACTTTAGTGCAGAGACCAAACCGATTAGAATCGTACATATTCACATCTGTTATAAACATGAATAGAAAGTTTTTCATTTATATGTCAGATGATTAAAAGTAGTTACTTTAGAAGAATATATCTATCTTTTTAATTTTTAAATATTTCTAAATTTCTTGTACCAATTGTCAATATATTAAAATCTTATGCTTCTCTAAATATGATCATCAAATTGTAAGTCTTCTGCCTCTTTATATCTTCTGCAAGATTTTACTTACAGTTTTCTATGAGGCTTTTCTCTCATCAACTTCCTACTTAACCAAGAGAACATTATCTATTTGCATACACATTTTATGTGTCCTTAACTGCATGTTAGAAAACACTAACACTATTTTCTATTTGTCTTCTAATTTATAAAGTATTTTTAAAGTATTTAAACATGTGAATTAGAAACAACATAAGAGAAAAAAAACCTAAAGTAACTGATAGTAATACAAATGTTGGATGAAGCAACCAATTAGTAATGCTCCCAGGTGTAAGTAGGAGCTTTGCTGCTCAAGTTTCAAAAAAGAAAGAGAGGAAAGGTCATCAGTCTGTCCAAGAACATTAATAAATTCTGTCTTCAACTTAAAAATCATTTAATAGGACTTTTTCTAAGAAAAGTTATGCTCTAGATATTCACACCACAAGATTTCCAGATACTTCTAGAAAAAATGTGACAGTAGTGAAATTATTTTCTATCAAGTTTTATTGTCCATTGGCATAAATCACTAAATACAGCTATTGCCTGAGTCAGTATTTTCCAGTCAGCTCAATTGTATGTTCTTCAACAAAAAGCAGTGTCTGCTTAGAGTTATTTTCTTATCTGCATACAACTGTATGCTAGTCTTCTAGAGCTTTAAAAGGGAACTATGTTTAGTCAACCTTTCTCCCACTCATTACCTTATATTAAAAGCACCTCCTTAACTAACTAGAAATTATAAGCTAGTTGAATACACACACAGATTTAAGTATGCCAACTACATGGACAGAGCTCTGTGGCTTCATATTATCAGCCTTGCCATTAGAAAAGAGCTCATGTACCTGGGGCTGATCAAATAATCCAGGAAAACACAGGCTTACATTTATAAAAAGCAAGTCATTTTAGCCTTCATGGTCTAGTAATGAAATCACTTCTGAGACAAACTATTTTTCAAAAAATATTAAGAGCTCGCCACCTAAGGCTAGTACCATCCTTAAATCCTTTACATATAATAACTTAATCCTCACATAAGCACTCAAAAGCCAGTACCTCTTATCATTCTCATTATAAACTCATGCATGCATCTATTTAATAACATATTTTTAGCATTTACCACATACAGGCAATTTTAAGTATTTAACATGTAACATGGACAAACATAATCCTATTCTCAAAGAGCTTAGGCACAGTGGTGGAGACTAATTACAACATGCCAAAAAAAACATTGATACAGGCACTCACAGGAGATAGTTTTCAGTACCTAGAGCCTGAAATTTGGTTTTGGTTATACATACATACATACACACCCACACCCATAAACACACTTTTTAATGATGTACTTGGCAGCCTAGTTTCTTTACCTGCACATACTACGTGTACATATCCATCTCGAAACAATGCATTTAGAAATCTCAAAATGCCCTCAATCCCCAAACTACATTGCACAACATATACTCCCATCTCTGAACAACAGTTTAAAAATCTTTGCTCCTACACAGAGAAACCCTGCCTCAAAAAAAAAAAAATCTTTGCTCCTAATAGCTATCAAATTTAGACAATTTCTACTCAAGTGTATTCACAGTGTGTACAAATATGAAGAACAGAAGAACAGATTTAGACTTAACTGGTTTGGGTGCCAAGTAAGGTTAAAAAAAAAAAAAAAGTTGTATCTTCTAGTAATCTTTTAGGGAAAATCATGCCATTATCCTATTATGCTATGCATAAGTGGGTGTGCATATGATTAAAATCAGATCCATTGTGGGAAGAGACCTGCATAGTAGAAAAATAATGTATGACCCAATCATACATTATGTGATGAGCTCTCAATCAAAATATAGTACCACCCAAACCACATCCATTTATCACCGAATTCTTTTTCTTAAATCCCATAAAAGGAAGCCCTAAACAACAATTGGGGTAATTAAGAATGCTCAGTCTGAAATGGGAACTGTCCAGGCAGTCATTGGTATGTCCTTTCTTAGTTTTGGAAGCTGCAGGCCCTGCACTTCCTATATAAGCAAATATATTTATCCCTCTCAGGTCTCTGAGGTGGTTGAAGAATAGACAGCTAGAGTCTCATAGTTAAATTTTGAGTTGTTTAGGAATCAAGAGGGTGTTATAGATCTAAAAAGATACTCTTAAAAGTGTGTTGCAAGTTAGTATGAATGTTGAGTCACATATAGACCTTTAAATTCATGGAGATGGTTAGATAGTAGAATGTTAAAGTCAGGGGCCAAATATGTATAAACTGGACATTGGGAAGGTATACTGGGCCATTTAACTCTCATAAATGTGGCATATTTATATCTATTGTTTTGTATAATACTTACTGTTATAAGAGAAGGAACCATCTGTTGGACTGAAAGGGGAAACTTCTGGGGGGAAGAGGGTGGGAGGGCGGGATAGGAAGGGGGAATAGGGAGGGGTTTGTTACTGAGATGTAACTTGAAGAAAAAAAAAATAAAGTATTTAAAAAAAAAAAAAAAAGAAGGCGCTCATAAAATGTGGAGACCAACTCAGAGCATGGAGCAGCTGAGCTCTGCCCTCCTGGAAGTCAGTGCATGCAGGTCAAAGATGGTTTCTTCTGAACAGACTTTCCCTCCAAGCTCCTCCCCACCTGCTACAGATGCAGCTTTTTAAAAAAGTTACGAATTAAAGAGTTTTTCAATTCTTCCAAAAAAAAAAAAAAAGAAAGAATGCTCAGTCATGGGCTGAAGAGATGGCTCAGAGGTTAAGAGCACTGGCTGTTCTTCCAGAGGACCAGGGTTGGATTTCTAGTGCCTACATGGGTGGCTCACAATCATCTGTGACTCCAGTTCCAGGATATCTGATGTCCTTTTTGAACCACCTCAGACACCAGGAACACATTTGGTACACAGACATACATGCAGATAAAACACTCATGCTCATAAAATAAAAATTAAGATTTTTTTTTAAGTTTCGATTTTAAACATCTTTTTTTGGAGGGCAGGAGGGGTATGTTCTAGACAGGTTGGCTGTCCTGGAACTCACTTTGTAGACCAGGCTGGCCTTGGACTCACAGAGACCTGCCTCTGCCTTCCGAGTGCTAGGATTACAGGCATTCACCACCATGCCGGGCAATTACAGACAGCTGTGAACTGCCATGTGGACGCTGGGATTTGAACCCAGGTCCTTTGGAAGAGCAGCCAGTGCTCTTAACCACTGAGCCATCTCTCCAGCCTGATTTTAAACATCTTACCTACATATTTAAAATGTCCCATTTTTAATATTTAGAATTCAGAAAGTCGCTGGGCATGGTGGCACACATCTTTAATCCCAGCACTGGAGAGGGACAGCAGGTGGATCTCTGTGAGTTCAAGGCCAGCCTGGTCTACAGAGTGAGTCCAGGACAGCCAAAGATACACAGAGAAACCCTGTCTTGAAAAAGAGAAACAAGCCGGGCGGTGGTGGCGCACGCCTTTAATCCCAGCACTTGGGAGGCAGAGGCAGGTGGATCTTTGTGAGTTCGAGGCCAGCCTGGTCTACAAAGCGAGTCCAGGACAGCCAGAGATATATATTCAGAGAAACCCTGTCTCGAAAAACCAAAAAAAAAAAAAGAAAAAGAGAAACAAACAGAAACCCGAAAAGTCAAAGAAGAACAAACAAAGATAAACAAGAAGCTGGCAACTGGGGCTAGAAGAGAGAAAGTGATCATGTGATACTCAAATGAATAGTAGCATTTCATGTCACAAAAGTGTCCAACAATACCAAATGTTGACAATATAGGGCAACAGGAACTATCAGACTCTGCTGGAGGAAGGGTAAACTGGTATACTGAACAAATTTCTAGGTCATTTGCTGCCTATAACATATTTCCAAGACACACACCTCAGGAGGCATACATGAAAGAACTCATAGCAAGTCTATGGGTAGCTGAAAGATACTAAATAGCCTAAAAATCCTTCAAAAGTCAGACAAACAAATCGTGACATATTCATAATGGATACTATAAAGCTATTAAGATGGCTAACCAGTGCAGCACCTAGAATTAATCTCAAACAATACTACAAAAAAAGATTAAAGCCACAAAAGATTAAATTGGTACAGCCATGTTTCTAGAAAACTTAAGACAAATTTAATTAAATTACTGGGAAAAAAAGGCATATGCAGGTGTGAAAGCTAGAAAATCTAAAAAAATACTGTCCAAAAATCAGGATTGGTAGTTCACACGGCAAGAACATAACAGAGTGGGATGCATGGATGGTGCCTGAGGAACATACAATATTCTGTTTCTTAACCATGGCAGTGCTTATATAAATAACTTTTAAAAATAGCTCTTTGGAGGGCTAGAGAGATGCCTTTGTGGTTAAGAGCACCAGATGCTCTTCCAGAAGACCTGAGTTCAATTCTCAACATGCACAAAACAGTTAACTACACTCCAAATCCAGGGGATCCGACGCCTTCTCTCTGGCCTCAGTAGGCACCTGACACACACGTGCTGCACACTTAAATTCAGGTAAACAGCCATACACACAAAATTTAAAGTGTTCACCTGTGTCAAAGTTCCAGCAGGATAAGGGCTCAGAGCAAATCATTGACTGTCATAAGGGAAAGGTCACAGGCAACACTTGAGTAGCAATGAGGAAGAAAGTCTGATAGAACAAGCTCAAATCACAGGGAAAAATTAGAAAAAGACAGGGGGGAGGGGAAGGCTGTTGTTTTCAAAAGTAGTGTTCTCAAGAGGATCTGAGACATAGGACTCTGTTGAGAGGTAAGAAATTAACAGTGAAGTTTGGTTTATGAAAAGATAAAACTCATGTAAGAGAAGAGGTTACTGCTAAAATAATATCCATTTATAAGGAAGATTCAACATACTACACAAGCAAACAGACATCAAATAAGATGCTGGACAGATTGTAGACAGAATGGTGAGAATATGTCCAAGTTACCTGCAAACACTATTGCTCTAAAAAGAGAGAAGCAAGCCAGGTCACCTGATGAGAGGAGGAGGTAACAGAAGAGCTAAGAAATGATAGGTGTTAAAGAGTGTTTGAGGAGTATGAGACAACTCTTGCACTTGTAGAGAAGTACCAGACAACACAAATAGTCACCATAAGGAAAATGGAGCTTAAAGGAGAGCAGTCAAGGTGGCTATGTGTTTCTGCACCCATGTTCAGCAATGTGCTATGTATACAAAATTGATTTCAAGTAGTTAAAATATTGACAGAAGATCCAGTAAGAAGAATCAAGAACCAGAAGCTGTATTGCAGGAAGTGATCATAGTGATAAGCTGGAGAACACAGAATGAAGACAGAAGAGAATGCAGGGACTTCCACTGCTTAAGATGAGCCCAGACAGTTCTACAGCAAGGGGCTATGGAGCAGGAAAGATAAAGTGGATGGTAGGGAATTGGAATTTGAGAGAAAAACACAATAAGAGTGAATGCTGAAATTAAAAATTATATAAATAGAATCCTCTCCCTCTAACTACCCACCCTAGCCAGCCTGGAACCACATGATGTCCAAACCCAGAATCTGAACCAGAACTCCAAATAAGAACTCCTAGAGCTAATCCATTGACCTTCATGATTGACAGCTACCCGCCTGCTGCTGGGCCTCAGAACTTTCATACTCATTAAAGGGAAAAATTCACCAAGAGGATATTACAATTCTAAACATTTATACAACAAACAAAGGGTCATCCAATTTCATAAAAGAAACAATTTATGACTCATAGACTGACCCTAACAGTGAAAGTGTGTGACTTCAATACACTCTCACTAATAGGTTATCTGGACACAAACTAGAAAAAACTCTGGAGTTAAAGGACATCATAAATCAAATGGACCTAACAGAACATTCTATGCAAACACTAAAGAATTCATGCTTTTCTCAGTAGCCCATGGAACTTTTTCCAAAATTAATCATATATTAGGACATAATGTAAACCTCAAATGTAAGAAAACTGAATATACTGAATCCTATTTGGTCTCAACGGTACAAAGCTGAATTTCAACAATAGAAATGGCAGAAAGTAGACAAACTCATGGAAAACAAAAAACACAGTACTGAATGAAAACTGGGTCAATGGAGAAATCAAGAAGGAAATTTACTGGCAGTGGTAGCTTGTGCCTTTAATGCCAGGACTTGGGAGGCAGAGGCAGGCAGATTTCTGTGAGCTAAAAGTCAGACTGATATACAGAGCAAGTTCCAGGACAACGAGGGCTACATGGATGAAAATCTATGTCAAGGAGAAAAAAAGAAAAGTCTTGGGAGGGAGGTAGGAAAATGAGGCCAGGCAGCAGTGGTACATGCCTTTCCTAGCACTCTGGAGTCAGAGGCAGGTGAATCTCTGCATTAGAAGCCAGCCTGGTCTACAGAGAGAGTTTTAGGACAGCCAGGGCTACAAAGAGAAACCCTGTGTGTAGGGGAAGGTGGGGAGGTAGGGACAGGGGTGATATTTACTGAACTAAAATAAAAACAAAACACTGTCAATATACCAAAATCTATGTGACACAGGCAATCCGAAGAGGAAAGTTCATCACACTAAGTGCCTATCATCAAGAAACCAGGAGCAACCTCATATTAATAACTGAATGATATACTTGAAAGCTTAAGAAAAACATGAACAAATACCCAGAGAGTAGACAAGAAGAAATAATCAACATAGGTCTGAAATTCAACAGGAAAGAAAACCAACAACCCAGAATCATTGATATAAAGAGATGGTTTGGGGGAGGGGGGGGAAGACAACAAAATTGGGAAACCTTTAGCCAAATTAACCAGAAAGAAAAGAGGATACGAATTTAGAGATGAAGGCTGGAGAGACAGCTCAGAGGATAAGGGCACTAGTTGCTTTTCCTAAGGACCTGGATTCACCTCCCAGCACCCACAGGGTACCTCATAATCATCCATAATTCCAAATTAAGAGGATACAATGCCCTCCTCCAGCTCCCAAGAACACCAGGCAAGTACATGACACACAGACATACACGCAAAATTAAGAGACAAAAATACACTCATACACATAAAATAATTTTAATTGTAATTAGAAATGAAAAGGGAGACATGACAACATACTAAGCAAATTCGGAGAATCATAAGGTACTATACCAGTATCTCTCAAATTATTTCACAAAATAGAAGCTGAAAGAACATTTATAAATTCTTCTTACAAAGTATTTCCAAAATCAGACAAAGACCCAACAAAAGAAAAAATAATAAACTAATAACTGATGAAGATAACTATAAAAATCCTCAATATAATATTTGCAAGCTAAATATAAGTATATATCAAAAAGATCATCACATCAACCATGATTAAATCAGCTTCATCCCAGAGATGTAGGTATGGTTCAACACATGCAAATCAATAAACATAAACCATAATATAAATAAACTTAAGGACAGAAACCACATGATCAGAGATAGAAAAGGACTTTACCAAAATCTAACATCCCTTCATGATTAAAAGTCCTGAAGAAACTAGGGTTACAAGGGACATATCTCAACATAATCAAGGTAATTTACAACAAATCCATAGCCAACATTATTCTAAAGAGAGAAACTCAAAGTACTTCCACTAAAATCAGGAGCAAGATAATTATTTGGTTTTTCAAGATAGGATTTCTCTGTGTAACAAAGCCCTGACGGTCCTGGACTCACTTTGAAGACCAGGCTGGCCTTGAACTTACAGAGATAGAGATCTACCTGCTTTTGTCTCATGAGTGCTGGGATTAAAGGCATGTACCAACACACCCAGCTAAGATAATTATCTTATTCAACTATGCCATTCAATATATTCTCATAGTTTTAGCTCAGGCAGTAAGACAACTGAAGGAGGTCAAGAAGATACAAATAAAGAAGTCAAAAAGAAAAAAGTAATCACATTTGCAGACAATATGATTTTATACATAAAGACCCTAGAGATGCCTCTAGGAAATTTCTACAGCTCATAAGTACATTCTACAAATTGGCAGGATACAAAATTAACACACACGAATTTTTGGCCTTCCTATATAAAAATAAACATGCCAAGAGAGAAGTAAAAACAATAGCATTCACAATAGCACACCCGAGCATACACACACACACACACACACACACACACACACACACATATACGATCTCAGAATAATAATAAAGACATTGGAAAAAGAAATCACAGATGATCCTAGAAAATGGAAAACCTCCCATGCTCATGGATTGTAAGTTAATATTGTGATAATGACTATCCTACAAAATACAATGTGCATATTTAACATAATCCCCAACAAAATTCCAATATAATTCTTCATAGAAAATAAACAAAATAATCTTAAACTTCATATGGAAGCACAAAAGCCCAGAATAGCTAAGAGAAAGTACTCAACAAATAAAGAACTGCTGGAAGTGTCACCATTCCTGATTTTAAGTTATACAGTCATAGAAACAAAAACAGGGCTTAAAAATTGGCTCAGCAGCCCCCATACATGTGGTAGCACATGTCTTTAACCCCAGCACTCAGGAAGCAGGAGCTTCTGAGTACAAGACCAGCCTGGTCTATAGAGTGAGTTTCAGCACAGCCAGGGCTACACAGAGAAATCCTGTCTCAGGAGGGGGGGGTGGGGTGGCTCAGCAGTTAAAAGCACTGGCTGCTCTTCCAGAAAACTTGAGTTTGATTCCTAGCGCCCACTTGATGGCTTACAACCATCTATCTACAACTCCAGTTCCAAAGGATCTGACACCTTCTTCTGGCTTCCACAGATACCAAGGCAAATATGTGGCCCAAAGACATACATGTAGGCAAAATACTCATATAAAAAAATTTTTTAATCTAGCAAGTTACTGCCATAAAAATAAATACAAAGTGAATAAAAATGAGAAACCAGACATAAGTCCATGCACCTATGAACTTCCTGATTTTTGGAGAAAAGGCAGCATCTTTAATGGTACTAGGAAATCTGGATAACTACAAACAGAACAATGAAATTGGATTAGTATTTCTCAATCTATACAAAGCTCAACTCCAAATATATCAAAGACTTCAACATAAGACCCAATATTAAGAATCTGATAGAGCATAAAGTAAAGAATATGCTTGAACATAGAAACACAAGAAAGAACTTTCTAAAATAGATCTAGATTGTTGGGACGATCTGTTATGTACTCTAAATATTAATTAATTAATTTCTCTGGGAGCAATTAATTAAGGACTGCTTGTTGTACAGGATACACCAAGTGATGCTGTTATTTTGCTTGCTAACCATTGTCTCTGATTGGTTGAATAAATGCTGCAGCCTGAATTGGGCAGAGAGAGGGGTAGGCGGGGCAAAGGTTGGCCAGCCTTTGGGAGCAGAGAGATTGATGGGAAGAAGCCAGGCAGGAGGAAGAAGGCAGAGGACATGCCATGGGTTAGAGTTGGGAGCACATAATGACTAATGGCCTGGAACATCAGCACAGTGTGGAGAATAACATCCCAAGGGGACATATGTATATATTGAGGTCTTATTTGGGGAATAGAATTAAAAGCTAGCATAGATGTGCTAAGATTGCACAATCCAGGCTAAGGCTTGTTAATATCCATCAGATGTGTGTGTTTATTTATAATGGCGGAGGGTTAAGGAATAACACCACTGAATGATTAACTATAATATAAATAATGGTAATAACTTAATTACTTATTTCTACATATGGTGCACAACTTAACTCCAATTAGAATCTTACATTCTATTCCATGCTTACAGTCTGAGAAGGCCTGGATAAAAGGCAGGTTCCTAGTCAAAAAGCAGGAAACAGAAACAAAATGCATTTCAAAGGTGTGGCTCCCTTAAGAGAAGCTGATGCTTTGTAGCAAAACTGGAGAGCTAAGGCTCTCCTTATGTCCTAAAATCTGGCATCATTCTAGACAGAGGTTGGGAGCAGAATTAACCACCTAGATTAAAAATGGAGGAAATCACTGTCTCAATGCATTTGGATTCCAGTTGAGTCTGTTTCTCTTGGCATACAAATGATTTTTACAGACAATTGTGGTTCCATGTATCCTTTCTGAGAAAGATCAGACTAGGACAGGCTTAGAGAAGGAGGGAACTTACAGATGGAAAGCAAAATTGCAAGCAATGACAATAAAGGAAGAAAGAAAAGGACTCTGTCCAATAGAAAATACAAAACTGGTGGCAGCTGGAACTCAGCGGTCCCTGGCTACTAGATGTTTCTCAGCAATTTTTGATATTGGCCCCCTAATACAATGCAGCGGCAAAAAGATTCCAGGGAAAAATGAACAGAGCTTTAATTGTGGCATGGGATGATGGCACAGTTAGACCAAGGCTTTTGGAATGTTCTTATTTCTTTGTTTGATTTTGTTTATATATCGGGAGTTAGAAAAGATTACTAAAACATGGGAGATTTTTGAGGATTTTGGACAGATTTGGAATTCAAGTTAAATATTGGAGCCTGAGATTAAAGGTGGTGGTGGCACACTGGAGGCACAGACAGGCAGAACTCTGAATTCCAAGCCAGACTGGTCTACATAATGAAGTCAAGGCAGGACCTCCCTGCTGATAAGGCTGCTTGCTAATAACAGTCTAAAATCCAAAATGACATTTTTCCCCTAAAGGTACTATGTAAGTTTTTGCTTAGAAATAAATAATAATATCCTTACTGACCTAATGGATAAATACACATAATCTTAAGTTTATATAATGAGAAAAGGGTGACAAGCAAGTCTCCTTAAGTGTGGGGCTCCTATGGGAGAACTGTTGCCAAAGGCATTTTGCCCTAAAAGAGATATATTCTGTTAGTCAATGTGAGGACCCAGAGTTAAGCTAGGGGAGGAACATGCAAGCTACATGCCTCCCACCACCAACAATGAACAAAAGTTAACATAAAATAGCATATCAATGCTACTTTAAACCAAAATAGCATATCATGCTACTCCTCAAAAATGGGACTCTCATAGGTGAATTGGAACAGACTAATAAAAATTGGTTTAATTGATTATTGTTCAATAAGAGTAATTCAATTAATTAAATTCGTACCTTGATCCCAAAAGTTGGGAGACAAAGAAAAACCAGGTTCTTTGTGAGTTCAAGGCCAATCTAATCTACAGAGCAAATCAAGACAGTCAAGACTACACAGAAAAACCCTGTCTCAATAAGGATAGATATATCCACATAAAAATTAAATCTCCAAGGAAAGGAGAAAAGGAAAGAAAAAAATTTTAATGCATAACTTTGATCCCAAAACATGGAAGACAGAGACAGACAGGTTCCAAACTCACAGACAGGTGAGTTTGAGGCCAACCTAATCTACAAACAGCCAGAACTACACAGAATAAACCTGTCTCAATTAATCAATAGGTTTATGTTAACTGTAGAGGAGAATACTTAAACTCCATATGGTCTTATAATAAATTTTCAACTTAAAATGACTATATATAGCCGTATACAGGTAATAATAATTAAGATGGTAGTAATAATTAAGATGGTAATAATAATGGTGGTTTTATTTATTCCCTTTATGGGAAATTGAAATATAGCAAACCTACAGACTGCTAATTGTAATAAACTTATAGCTACAATGACTTTAAATGAAGGAAAAAGACTATGTCATAGTTTTTTTTTTTTTTTTAATTCGGGTCTCTTACAGGTTTCTCTTCACCCTAAATCAGCAGCAGGAAGCAAATTTTCAGAGGAACTATGTCCCATTCCCAAGAACAGATCTTTTGGTTGTTCTATAGCTAACTGATGTTTTTTATTATAAAGGGAATGGTTATATGTTATAAAACTTAAGTTAAAAGGAGGGGAATATAGGTATATAATATAGAAATGATAAAATATAAGTAGATTATTAAATCTGATCTACAACTTAGAGCTATTGCTATTCTAAAAATAAGGTTATTTTGATACATTGATATAGAATTTTATATTTTGGCACACATATATGCATATTTCAACTCTTATATAAGGTATTATGTCTATGCAACTCATTTAAAAAAATAGATTTACTTCCAACCCTTTTATGGGCTGCTATTGTAATCTATTTAGGAGATTGGGTAATACAGGTTGATGGATGGCCAGTCAGGCTTATGGTCATGTCAAATACTAGTCTTAACTTATATAATCCTTTTATGGGCTGCTATTGTAATCTATTTAGGAGATTGGGTAATACAGGTTGATGGTTGGCCAGTCAGGCTTATGGTCATGTCAAATACTAGTCTTAACTTATCACAAAGAAATGCTTACTAAGTAAATAGATAATAAATGGCTAAAAATTTATAGTTTGCCTGTTCAAACGTTAGATAGATAGATAGATAGATAGATAGATAGATAGATAGATAGATAGATAGATA
>CAJQZJ010031887.1:1656522-1792018 GCA_907164525.1 Lophiomys imhausi | reverse complement strand
TTAGTAATAAATAAGAGTTAAATAAATAATAATATAAAAGTTCGGTTACATAGGATATTCTGGGAAACTGTATTTTCATAAAAGGCACAAAAGACACCCTTCCCCTCAAAAGTCTTATTATTTGTACGTAACAGCTTTGTATTTTGTTGTTTGTTTTTGGAGACAAGATCTTGCTGTAGTGCAGGTGGGTGGTTTCAAACTCTTAAAGCACTTGCCTCTGCCTTTCAAGTACTGGGTTACAGTCCGTACCACCACCATCAGCTAAGCTACAGTTTTGATCTTGTAGACTAAGACTAGACATACTCTAATATGTTGTCCAAAGAAATATATTGGGGATCTGTACTATTTTTTAATACTGGAATTATTACAGTTACAGTAATTGTAGGAGGTAAACTACATCTTAGATAAAGAATATCTAATACCAAATAACCAGCCCTTCTTATTATGACTGATGGGAAGAGAGAAAAACATGAAATGTTTTCTGGGGAGCAGTGAGACCACACAGAAAATAAATTCACAATTGAACATATGTTCTCTTCCAAGTCCTGAGTCAGACATTTTAACCTGACACTAGCCTTTAAGTAAAGTAAAAAAAGATGGTGATAAATCTACTGAAATTGTCAATGTCTCAAACTAGTACATAATAGAGTTATAATTAGAAACCTTTCTACTGATATCCTAATCAGAATAGATAAGTTTAACAGTCTCCTCCAAGTTTAAAAGATTCCATCTTGCAGAGAAGGTCCTTAAGCAGGGAGGTGAACAGCAACAACAACAATACCTTGAAGAACTCCCTGAAACTGGCCAGATCCACTAGGCCCCTCCTGCCAGAGTAAGCAGAGTCCGGCTATAAAGAAGACTCTCTGACAAATGTCTGTAAGACATTTAGAAAAACTGAGTCACCTAGGAAGACACTCTCCAACCTGTTGAGCTGGCTGTAGGCTATGCAGTGTGCTCCAAATTTCCTAGTTTTTTATGTACTGGGATGGGCCTTGGTGATGCAGCTATCTATGAGTCATTTCTGCTCCTGTAAGTAACCCCAAAATAAATAAATAACCCCAATAAAACTCATGGTTCACCAAGCTGGACTTTGGTGGTATCTGTACTTTGGTCTGTCGTGGGTTTGGTCTCTCGTAGGCTCCCAATCTGGAATGGGGGGACAAGTATGTTTCAACTATGTAGTAAGTTTTGTCAAAGAGCAATGAGCCCAGGCAGGCAAGTACAAATGGAAGGTGCTCATCAATTTTCCCATACATTTTTCTTATCCCCAGTATTTTTGTTTTTTTCTTTCTACAAAACACCTGCAAGCTTCAGGAAATTCATCATATTGACCACTGACAAAGACAATGTCTCTTCTTAGCTTATGGTCTAGCTCCGCTCCTTAGACTGGAAGCTTAAAGTATGGTGCTTAAGTGTATATAGTAACAAAATCTAGTAACACAAGAAAATGACCTGATCACTAATGAGAACAAATGAGACAGCCAGCTGATGCCACTGATGTTTGGGATAGAAGTCAACTGTTAAGAAAAACAGTAACTTGGATGAACAGTGCTTTAAGTTCCCTAAAAAGGTGCACACCACCACTATCAACTCTAATTAAAAAACAAAAACAAAACTTTCATACTCACCTTCTTTATCAGTAACTGACCAGGAATACTTCTGAAAAGGCTTACTAGATGGAAGAGGGTCCATCTCCAGCACTTTATAAATTTGGCCGAAGGCTGATAGTCTAAGTGCATGCTAAGGAATAAAACATTATATTTAATAAAATCTCAATAATCATTCTAGCTTATATGGCATTTAACTCAAATGACATTCATTATGTACTGATATACTGCAAGAATTCTCTAACTTAAGCATACAAGAAAAGTAGCCATGTAGCATAATTCAAAAAATGGAAGTTGGGGCTGCCTTGTAGGCCCCCAGTGTATGAGGAGGCTCTTGGCCTTCATATGACTGCTGAATTGGGACAGGGGACTGTTATGTAGGGACACTCCACTCCAGAGGAGTGGGATGGAAGGGATGGGGGTAGAGGGTGGGAGGGCAGGACTAGAAGGATTGGAAAGAAGACACTGTGATGGAGATGTAACCTGAAGTAATAAATAAACATTAAAAAAAAAAGAAAACCAAACAAAAGAAAAAGGAAATTACGGTGTCCTTCTTAGCAATCAGTGGCCCCCATACCTGTGCACTATGAGTGATGTCTTCTTTTTGCTGAGTCGTCATGTAGCTCAGAGCGTCTGTCGGGTCTCGCTCACAAGGGTCATGAAGACCAGGACCCCCTTTGGGAATGGCAAGGAAAAATAAAAATTCGTAACTGAGTTCAGAACACAGCAAAGTAGTAACAGAGAAAAGGGGGAAAAACTGAGGAATTAAGTTAAAAGTCTGCTCAACTAAGTGGAGTATTAAGGACATTCTGTCACCGCAGTGTTAGCACTTAACTGTCCTTATTTTATACAAAAGTCACCTAATACCAAATTGTCTTACTCCAAGAATTCAGAAGAGCATGATGAATCATTCCTAATCTTTAAGTGATTTTTATATTTAATTCTTCCAAATTTAACTCTAGAAGGCAAAATGAACTTCATACTTCATACTTTTAAAATAAGCATTTACATTTCCAAATTCAGACTCTAAGTGAAGCAAATTCATAGCAGACAGTTTCTATTAGTATCCTTTATGTTAGTACATATAAAACACAAATTAGAATTATTGAAAAAGCTTTACAGCAGTCTTACACACACAAACATTCTAGCTGCTGAAATTCCAAAGAACACAACTCGTATATATCAATCTCCTCTGCAGAGGACAAACATTTAGCATGTTTACATAAATTAACTAAACTGAGATTTTTTTTTTTTCTTATTCTTCTGCCTTGAGAGTTTGAAACCCTTACCAGGAAGTAGTATTCCAGATGCCAAACACTCCATTACTCGTCTCAAGGCCTCCCCAGCGCCCAAAGGTCTATTACAAGTACCTATAGACTTTTCACATATAAGCTCTAGCGGCTAGAAGATATTAAATTACAAATTAGTACATGCACCAAGTGTTAAAAGGATTCCAGTTAAATGTGAGCTGACATTTCTATCTAAAAGGTAAGCCATTTAACATTTAAGGACCACTTAACTCTTCCCCCCATGATTATCTAATCTAAACATTTTTTAAACCAAGTATTTTAAGATATTTTCTGAAAACATTTGAGACAAAAACTTTGATTTTTATTTACTTTGAAAATATTAAAAAAAAAAACTAAAGAAACTAGTCATTTAATTAACTTATGATTAACAAGCTTTCACATGTATAATAGCTAAAATAGCCAAGGTACAAATTGGTCTATCTAAATCCTATTTAACTTAGGAAACACTCAACTATAAAAAATAAAAAATGAAAGATTTCATTCAAATAGCCTGCTCCAAGAGCAATAATTAGAATAAACAAAGAACCATATTTCTTTATAGACAAACTGCAGACTCATGATGCTGCACAAATATTCATAGTTGTTCATTATTTTATAAATGAACCTATGTAACCACATTATTTTCATAAAATTTTAAATTGTAGACCTATCCAGATCAGGCACAATCATTTCCAAATAAGTCAATGTTACAATATATGTTATATGCATAGTTAATAATTAATATCAGGCAAACACTGCATTTAACCTAATTGCAGACATACTCTATAAAGTATATATTGTAACACTGCACTTAACCTAACATGTTGGATCTGTGTCTACATTTCATGAGAAATTCAAAAGACACCACCAGTCCATCAGATAATCTCCACAGAAATGGAATGACATGCTGAGGACAATGGGCTACCCAAGAAGGTTGTGATGGGCAGCAAGTGACCCATGAGTGGATCAATCATCAGTACAGAGTTTAAAGAAGAACAGCACTTAATTCTAAAAGGTATAAAACCTTTAAGTCAGAAAAAATAATAAAAATAAAAGATATATAGAGAGATTTAAAATTTTTATATATATATACATTATGTCTAAAACACAAATGACAAGACAAAAGAGAAGTTATATTTATAAAACTGCGTAAATATTTCTAGGGCAAAAACAGACAATATATTTATTAACTTACTCAGAAGATAGTAATTCTATAATAACATCATTTTTAGAATTTCCTCTGCTACAGCTTCAGACTTTTTTTTAATCACAGTTAATCACTTACCCATCCTTTCAATGGTGCCCATGTGGGTACTCTGTTGCACAAATCACGCAGAATGCGGAGGACAATTACACATGATTTTAATCCATTTGCCCTTGCCTAAAACAGACAAAATGATTCCAATATCCCTATAGAAATCCATTCTGCATTTGAAATACACTAATCATGGATAAATTTTTTTAAGTGAATACTGATTAGCAAATAATTTACTGGTTTTCAAACAAACCAAAAAAACAAGTTTTGAAAAATACCAAGTTATGGTTCAGAAAGGCAAGTTTTTGAGTAAAAGGAACATAATAAAAAAAAATTCCTGTTGTAAACTCATGCCAACCCAATCCCAGGTACTATATTAACACTTTTCTATGTTTATATTTTACAAGCCACCATCTTCTATTCAGAATAGTAAGCCAGAAAGAATTGCATGTTAACCAAACATCATGGAGAGACAGCTCAGAGGATAAAGTGCTTCTTATGTAAGTATGGAAGCTGGAGTTCAACCCTCAGAACCTATGTTTTAAAACCCAGGTGTGCTGCCACACACTTATAATCCCAGTGTTGGGGAAGCAAAAATAGGAGGATGGATCCCTGGGGCTTGCTGGCCAGTCAGCCTAGCCTTCTTGGTGAGTTCCAGATCCCAGTGAGAGATCCTATCTCAAAAAAGCAAGGTGGATAGTTCCTGAGAAATGACACTGAAGTTGACCTCTGGTACACATGCGCAAACATGCACACATGCACGCACACTAGTACACACACACACACAAAAAAAACACTAAGATGGAAGCTATTCTACACACATAATCCAAAGGAACTGATTTACTCCAACAATAACTCTTTTACAAAGTATCCCCATTTCAAATAGCATACAGAAAATGCTAACACATGTGGCAGGTGTTCCAAATATAATCTACATGTGGCTATACAGAAACAGTAAAGAAATAACAAAGTGCCAACCTGAAACCATTTGGCATGTCGAAGAGAAGCCAAGGCATTCAGGCATTTTTGCCTGTCCAATAAGTCCGGAGGGTCTTTCATCATAACATTTTCTAATAGTAAAATGGGATAAAGGAAAACAGATTCAGTTTGAAAGAGTGTTCTTAAGAAATCAATAACAACCAAAAGAAAACAGTATTTATTAGACTCCCAGAAAATTTCATAATTTGGTTTTGTTGCTTCTTTTTAAAATTAAGTACACATCATTTACAAAAACAGTCATCAGATTCTATGCAAAAGTGCAAGGAAGAGTAAAAGAATTCATTCAGCAAAGGAATCAGTGAACAGTGCTTTTGATAATCTAGGATCTTATTAATGACCATGTACACCATCACAGAAAACAAAATAAATACACAGGACTGTTTCCTTTGGCAAGCTACAAGGACATCTAGTAACTAACAGCAGCAATAAAAACTTTTTTCAATAGAAGAAATTTTGATAACTGATCAGGGTCTATCAAAATTGGAGCTCTTATATAATAGTAAAGTTAGATATGCTGAAAATATACTGTGACCAAAAAAGAAATTATTTGCTTCTAAACAAACACAGTCACTAAATAACCACCACTAAAACCCTGACTCCACTGATGACATCTCAAAAGTTACCTTGAAGTCCATTATTTCCTTTTAGAACTAAAATTTTGAAACTATAAACATAAAATACAAATATATTTCTTATTTATCTCTTTTTCTTTTGATTTGCCTTACTATTTCACAATTGGTTGAGATGGTCAAAAGCAGCAAAACTTAAACATGATTCACAATAAAACCCACATATTTGAGATGTTGCATGATACTAAACCCAAGTTTCCATCACAAAATTCATTTTCTCTAGGCTATGGAGAAGTAGGTTTTCTAATTTTTTAAGCTTATTTATTTAATGTAAGTACTCTCGTCTTCATGCACATCAGAAGACGGCATTGGATTATAGATGATTATGAGTCACCATGTGGTCGCTGAGAATTGAACTAAGGACCTCTGGAAGAGCACCCAGTGCTCTTAACCACTGAGCAATCTCTCCAGTCCCAGGTTTTTAAATTTAAGTCTTGTTGCATTATTTGAAAACATAATTCCACAAAAGAATTCCTAAAAAAGAATTGTCTAACCCCTAAATCAAATTTATTGTTCTCTCTTAACAATGCTTTTTTTTTAATTTATTTATTTGTTGCTTCAGGTTACATCTCTATCATATTGTCCTCTTCCCAGTCCCACCCTCCTACCCTCTACCGCCTAACCCTTCCATCCCACTCCTCTGAAGTGGAGTGTCCCTACATAACAGTCCCCCACCCCAGTTCAGAAGTCATATGAGGGCCAAGAGCCTCCTCATACACTGGGGGTCTACAAGGCAGTACCACCAGTGAAAAGGGTCTCATTGCCAGGGAGAGAAAACTAAAAAAAAAAACAAACAAAAAAAATGTTCCCTTTGGTGCGTTAGTTGTAGCATAGTTATCCTGTACTATGTGGCTAAAATCCTACTATAAGTGAATAGATGCCATGTGCATCCTTCTGAGTCTGGGTTAGCTCACTCAGTATGAGCTTCTCTAGTTCCATCCATTTGGCTGCAAATTGCATGATTTTGTTGATTCTGATGGCTGAGTAATATTCCATTGTGTAGATGTACCACAGTTTTTTAATCCATTCTTCAGTTGAGGGTCATCTGGGTTGTTTCCAGTTTCTAGCTATTACAAATAAGGCTGCTATGAACACTGATGAGGAAACGTCCTTGTGATTCCGTGAGGATGCTTTTAAACAGGTGCAATGCCTTAAATCCAGCACTTGAAAGCCAGGTGGATCTCTATGAGTTCAGTCTAAAGAACAAATTCCAGGACAGCCAGGGCTACACAGAGAAACCCTGTCTCAAAAAAAAAAATATGTGTGTGTGTGTGTGTGTGTGTGTGTGTGTGTGTGTATGTATGTATGTATGTATGTATGTATGTTCTGGGTATGCCTCTCTTCCTTTGTCTCACTCTTTCTGGCATCTTGACTCCATAAAGTGGTAGAATAAAACATAGCTTGCTTTGCTGTTAATTTTAAAAATTGAAGTAGTAAAAATAAAAAAGCAATTTGGATCATGTTCCTTACCAGTCAGTCAACCTTTGTCAGATCTACCTTTTAAGAGATTCTAATAACTTGTTTAGAGATGTTTTATCTTTTACGTGAACTTTACACAGGTGCTTATATTGACTACAATTAAACACTTTGATGACAAAACATTAAAATGACTCAGTTGTATGTTTATGTCTGTAAAAACGAGTAAGCTCAGGAGTTAGATCACCTCTGAGTACCATATTTGTTTGGGTTTATAAACAAGTCCACACTGGTAATTCTTTTTGAGGCTTCTGATTTTTGTGAGTAATGAAATGAGACCCAGAATTGTGATTTTTGTTTGCAGGGGTTAATGGGAAACAATGCAGACATCTGCTGTGGAGTTCACTTGGCAGAAAATTGCAGCAATACAGGGAACCACCATTTTTGTTTGTGGTTTTAGTTGGGCTTTATGCCTTTAGATTTAGTAACATTTTAACTGTAGAATAAACACTAAATTTGCCACGATAGATAACTAAGGAAACAAACAAAAACAAAACAAAACAAAAACCCATGCTCTTGTGTACCACTTAAAAGTATTTACATCCCTGGCTGTCCTGGACTCACTTTGTAGACCAGGTTGGCCTTAAACTCACAGAAATCCGCCTGCCTCTGCCTCCCAAGTGCTGGGATTAAAGGCGTGTGCCACCAAACCTAGCAATTACAAACAGCTGTGAAGTGCCATGTGGGTGCTGGGATTTGAACCCAGGTCCTTTGGAAGAAGTCAGTGTTCTTAACCGCTAAGCCATCTCTCCAGGCCCCAATATAGATATTTTTAATAGACAAGAGAAAGATATTTTTGATGACTTCCTTCACCTCAAAAATGAGATTATAACCACAAACTCTTACTTGAAAAAAACAAAATCAAGACATCAGCTTGCCACAGACAGCCAACATTTGGAAACAACAGATTTTACTAGAGATGAAAAAGAAAAGCACTGGGAGTTTGCAGCAGATTCCCTTTACATCAACATCAAAACAGCCACGTTTCTTCATGCTCTGACAATCAGAGATACAAAACGTTTTTACTATTCATAAGGTTGCAAACAGCAGGGATGTAACAATATATTTATTTTTATGTTGAAAGACTTTTTTATTACATGATACATTAGCATATAGCACTACAGTGCTACTTCTCAGCCCAGCTTGTCTAATCCCTTTATATGGCTAGGGATATATTTTTACAAATTTTCACTGATTTAAAAAAAAAAAAAAAAAAAAAAACTTCAGGGCTGGAGAGATGGCTCAAAGGTTAAGAGCACTGGCTGCTCTTCCAGAAGTCCTGAGTTCAATTCCCAGAAACCACATGGTGGCTCACAACCATCTACAATGAGATCTAGTTCCCTCTTCTGGCCTGCAGGCATACATGCAGACAGAACACTGTATACATAATAAATAAATAAAATATTTAAAGAAAAAAACTTCATTAATGTGGCAATCGCAAAACTGCTGAGAAAACAATGTCACTCTTGATAGAACCTCAAGTTTAATATTTCAGGACCTTAATGTCTCTGTGTTTCAACTTTATTAGGTAAGCAAAGATTAAAAAAAAAAAAAGTCCTGTCATTTATTAATAAAAACAGCGTAAAGTTAGAGGCAGGTGGATGGATATCTGTACATTCCAGACCAGGCTGTTCTATGTAGTGAATTCCAAACCAGGGGTATATACAGAAACTGTGTCTCAAAAAACAAGAAAAACCTGCCCCTCGCAGATGTGACTGCTATGTCACATGTGCATCAGTAGGTGGCAGAGAGGAGAGAGGCTATATCAACATTCAGTGTTCTGACCTATGAACATCTGAATGAATAGTAGCCTAACATTCCTGAAAAGAAAAAAAAAGAAAAACAAGCAAGCTGGATACCAATACCACTTTGGCGCCATGGGGTAACCTGAGATGACTACCAGACCAGTACCAGGCAAGCACTGTATGGGCTCCCAGGACAGGAAACAAACTAGAAACCTGAATGTGGGGGTTATGGGTGAGCCATCCCTGAGGGAGTGAGTGTGGGAGAGCCAGCCCTGTCTTCAGTCTGCTATGTGGTGGTGTTGGCTAGGGAGAGATGCCCTCCCCTCCCTTTTGCCCTTACCACCATTGACCAACAAGAGATCTGGCTCAGAAGGGGTCACAAGAGCAAGAGAGCTGTCCCTGCCCCTCACGTGCTGCAGCACTTGGGAGAGCAGGGCCTGCACCTTTCTATAGTAGAACTGGTCATGCAAGTGGGGGTTACAGGTCCAGAACCAGGGCTTGGAATTGGCCCACCCCAACATCTACCCCATGGACGAACTGTTGGGAGTGCAAGAAGAGGTCGGTTCCACAACCCAGGACTGTAGGATCTCCATGACTCAGGACAGTTACAGCATATCTGAGAGGAGTTCCAGTGAGGTTCCAGTACTGACGGAGTAGTGGAAACCAGGGGCCTCATGTCAGACCAAGGTGTCATTGTAATGAACACGTGCAAGCGCGGGAGGGGGGGGGGGATATTGTGGGACATACTGAGATACACTGCAGCTTCCACAATGAGCTGTTATCTTTTTTTTTTTTTTCGAGACAGGGTTTCTCTGTGTAGCCCTGGCTGTCCTAGACTCACTTTGTAGACCAGGCTGGCCTCGAACTCGCAAAGATCCACCTGCCTCTGCCTCCCAAGTGCTGGGATTAAAGGCGTGTCCTACCACCGCCCGGCATGAGCTGTTATTTTTATTCTGGGACAGATTGCAAGGGTGGAAGGTGGGTCTTGGGGAGGAGATGGGAGATGGGAGGAACAGGGTGCATGATGTGAAATTTATAAAATAAATTTTTTCAATTAAAAAAGAGTACACTTGGGCTGGAGAGATGGCTCAGCCGTTAAAGGCTAGGCTCAAAACCAAAAAAAAAAAAAAAAAAGAGTACACTTTATGATCCATTTCACTTGCTTTGTAAGAAACATAAGAAATAGCACAAGAAGGTGGACAAGTATTGACAAAAATGTCAAATGCAAAGAAAAATAGTTTTTAAAAATGTTGTTGTAACCTACCATCATGATGGTCATGAAGGAACATGCAGCATTTTAAAAATGGGAACACTGGAAAGAAGGCTATTATGCCTAACCCTGCTTGTTTAGTTAGAGGTTAGATCAGTGACCAGTAAATACCACTCTGCAGAGTCAATTTTTCTCAGTGCCTTACATGCAAGCTATCTGCCCCTGTTAACAGGACACTAGCCTACAGAGGAAGACCAGGGAATGCCAGACATGACTGTGTTGTGTCTAGAACCTGGCTCTTCAAAAGTAATAATAATAATCCCCAATAATCTAAATAAAGCTGAGCTCTCGGCTCATCACGACAGAATTTTGCTTAGCATGTCTGAGGATATCTTGAAATCTCTTTTCTCTGAATTCTGGAAAGACATGCCTGAGCAATTGTTCATGAAAAATGTTAAGGACACTGTAATACGAACAAAAATGTATAGCAATAAGGTGGAAGCAAGAAGCACTGTCCTCTTAATTTTCCTAATTATGCCACAAACACTATCTTAGTGACAATGAAGCACTGGAAAGAAAATGACCACAGGTCCGCTCTGCATAGTGCTCATCTAGCACCTGGAGAAAGCAGGAAAATAAAGGCTCCAGCACAATTATGGACTGCAACAATCTACTGTCCAGATCTTAGAAGGACACATGTTGGTGAACCTCTGCCAAAAAGATTCAGAAGTTCACCTTGCCATCAAGAGGTGAGAAGGAACCCTAGGACAACTTCTCTATCAAGCTCTGAATCTACCTCAATATTGACGACAAAGCTAAGTTTGGTATAAGCCAAAACAGGCTTTACTTTCACTATCTGCTTGGTTTAAAACTGCTATTTAAACATAACTGTATATATAATTTATCAGCCCCCACATAGCAAATACATTTCTAGTTTAAAATTATAAGCACCAAAGTTGAGGCTGTGTAACGGTCAGAAAGAAGCAATCAGCTAAAGTGTCCATGCAGCAAACTCAGGCAGGAAAGGGAAAGAGAATTCTATACTGGACTCTTCCAGTCCAGGATAATGCATTCCGGCTTATAACAGAGCAATAGCTACCTCCTAGGTACCTCCTCCTAGGGCCACTGTGAGATTTTTAAATAAATCATATGAGGAATTGCTTATAACATGGTGAGCCATAAAAGACTACAACACAAGCTATGTAAGATGCTGCCCTTTGTTAACATTTCTTTTTTATACACTGGACTGTATTTTCTCTGCTGACTGAAAATTCACTGTATAGATTCTAACCTACCTCTGTATCAAATATCATTCGAGGTGCTTAGGATAAAGGACAGGGATGGGGGGGGGAGATACCTACCTTCCAAGGAGCATAAGCTATACCAAAAGCCAACTCATTACTAGTACCACAGAGAATATACTCACTTATAATACAGGATTTAAGTGTGGTTTAAAGTTAAGCTATATGGACAGGTGTGGTAGGGCAGGTGTTTAATCCCAGCACTCTGGATGCTTAGGCAGGAGGATCTCTATGAGTTCAATGCTAGCCTAGTATATCAAGCTAGTGTACTTAGTGAGTTCCAGGCCAATCAGAAATATATAGTAAGTCCTTTCCTCAAAAACAAAACAAACAAATAGTTTAGCTGTGTTAAGGTCCAGCTGCCTAACTCTAGCATGCCCACATTATTCTTACTTTTGAGACAGTTTGACTAAGTAGGAGTGTTCAGTAGCTGAGTGGTTTCTGTACTTCACTACTTCGAACTTAGCTGTACACTTCACTGAATATAAATTCTCTCACTGAACCCTGCAAACAACTGTTTTTGTATCATTTATACTCTGAAATTAAGAAGCATGTCCAGTGTTACACAACATTAATAGAGTGAGGAACTGAACATACACATGTTATACAGAAAGATCTGTGCTTTTTTTTTTCTATGTCTTTTTTTTTAAGGAAATATATAGTTACTAGGCAAATTCATTCCAAAAGGCCTTTAAGTAAAGGGTTAGAATATGTTAATACTGAGAGCATAGAAGAAGTCTTACTTCTGACATTTCTTTAAGGGATATTCATTATGTACTCTTGACAACTTAAAACATAAATGGTGGTTTGAAATAAATGGTTATACATACTTCTACACAGACAATATTAAAGATGAACTTAATCCCCTACCTAGACCCAATCCTCTGGCTCTGTCTGTTCTCAACCTTCCTTTCCTCTCATTTACATTTTGATGAAATCATTTAGCAAGTTAAGAGAGGGAAGAAAAATAGTTGCTTTAGGTGTCTACTGTAAACTCTGTATTTGGGAGTGGTAAAAGCAAGTCAAAAAACTATGATAAAAATGCCTCAAGGTAGAGGAGAGGTACTACAAGACATTGTTTAACTTTGAGAAAGAAAATGAACAGAAGGGGAAATGAAGCTATCTTTCAGTGCAAGGTATCCCTGAAAGCTAAATGTGCCTTGTGCTTCCATCCCATGCAGATGGGAAGAATTACATCTAAGGAAAGAGTATTTTCCAGATGAACAAACACTGCATAATCCAGATTGCAGATGCTCAATTATTTTAGATGTTCCAAGTTGCCCAGGAATATATACAAAAAGGTGTCTATCACAAAGACCAGATTAGACCAAATAAATAAACTGTAAAATATCAAGTTGGTCACCAGGGATGGGACATTAAGAACAGTAGCAAGTGAATCTTTCTGCTATCAAAAAGAGAAGTAACTTCTGTTAAAAAAGAAAATTAGCTGATTTCTTAGCCTTATCTGATCTAGTCAAGCTGATGAGAATTAGCTCATAAAGGCCGTTAGAACCTTAGTAATTTAAAACACCCTAAACATAGACTGTGACTGTATTACTTGTTACAAATCCCATTCTATGATTAATAGTGTTCCAGAAAGGCATAATGATACTCCAAGAGCCTGTTTTCAGTTTCTCTAAACCAAAATCAAGGTTTTAAAAGCAACAGGTTAAGCCCAAGGGAATCAACACTGAGAGCTATGACAAAATCCCATGTGAGCACACAAAACCACAAGAGAAAAAAAAAGCTTTATATTTTCCTGATACCTTCAAAGAGGTAAAGGAAGGAGCAAATACAAACAACTCTCAATACAAAACTAATGTTTAGTAGCACCTATAATTACAACTGTACATAGAAATGGTTGGCTTTGTATTACAAGGTCAAGGAGAACACAGCTTTCCACAATTAACACTTATCTTGATACACCACATATCAGAAATCATAGATCTCCTGTTAAAAAAAAATTAAGCCATTTAAGAGACCAGTTCTTCTGGGGTGCTATAGGCATACTATATAAAGGGTAAAGCATAGACATTAAACCCAATTATAGATTGAATGTACTTTAATATAACTCAAAATGTATCTGGTTTCTGATGACTATACTATTTCAGATTTTAGTTGACCATTTGACCCCTGCCCAAAAAAAAAACTTTTTTAAAAAACAAAAGAGACCCTCTATTTTAGTTCCAGGGCTCTATGACTCAAAAACTCAAAAATCTACACACATTTAAATGTGCCCTTTTTTCTATCCTTATCAGCAATGTGAAATAAACCACAAAACTGACCACTCCTTTCCACTTTAGTGATACTTATGGTAACGGGGTACACAATGAGATCTGTTGAAATCTGACAGATGAAAAATAGCAAGAATCCTACTGGCCCATATATACTATAGTGTCTCTAAATTGTTGCGACAGAGTGGCCAGTTGGTCAAAAGTTCAACACAAGAGAAATATCATATGGTATGTTTCTTTGAACAGGACTAAAAGTACAAACAAACTAACTTAACAAGATAAAAATATAAGAAAATGAAGCTCACCACACATCCATCAACTTCTCAAAACTAATAGTTAAGTAATTTCTCATTCTACATTTATGAGAGTGACATTACCATACAGCCATTCTTTTTAACATATATCCTATTCAAACTGTGAACAGTCAAAAGCTTGTCAAAAATTTAAAGTCAGGTGGGTTGGCCCATGCCTTTAAGCTCAGCACTGAAGCCGACCTCTGTGAATTCAAGGCCATCCAACTCTACATAGTGAGTTTCATGCCAACCAGGGCCATGTCACAGTGGTTCACTAATGCTGTCTCCAAATAAAAAAGTGTGTGTCTGTGTGTGTAACCACATTCTGAAGACTAAAGACTGAATAAAATATATTCACTGATTCTTTTTCTTTATTCTATAAACCAAATTCACACACAAATAACTAAAATTTACAAAGGCATATAATTATTAGAAGCCAAATGCAACATGCAAATGAATAATTTAAAAATCAGCAATGAATTTGAAAATAATTCTAATTTATACCACATTTAATCCTGAAATCTGACTGGTAAACCAGTACAATGATAGAGCAGGTGGCTGATACCAATAACTTGAAGTTACACTAGACAAAAGGAAATCAGACCAACAAAATGATAGAAAAGTTAAGGCATAGCTAAAGCCTATGTGATAAACACAGGTCTCTGAAACCGTAGAAACAAAACTTCAAAATATCATGGGGTGGTTTACACAAGCAAATGAAGTCTGTGACCTCCTAAGTCCCAAGGAATAGTTAAAACAGTACTGAAAAGAGCTGTTACATGAACAAAATGAAACATAGATATGTATGTATGCGTATATATATATATACACACATGTACCTCCATCCTTCTTCTCCAATTCGTCCCTAATTAGAGGGGAAGTAAGTATCACCTTCAAAGTCAGTGTTGGCTCTTTCGTGTTCCGAATTATAATGGATGCTTCATTTATACATTGTTCCACTTGGTATTTCTCTTCTGTCAGTTTCTGAAAGTCACCAAGATTTCAAAAACAATCAGATTAAAATCTCTAAAAGGGAACACCTATGCTAAGTTAGTGACTATTATTAACTATTAGTACCAAAAAGCAAATAAGAACCACAACTGTAACTAGTTCCTTACTTTGGGGATAACTTCTCTTTCAACTTAAGCAAATCCATTCTCCATCCCTCATCAACAGACCATAATGTTAACCATGAAAACAATTATGAAATAATATTTAAAATCCATGTAAAATGTCAATAGCAGCATTACAATAAACATAAATAAGTATTCTTGAAATTATTACAATAACTGGGCATGGTGGTGCACGCCTTTAATCCCAGCATTTGGGAGTCAGAGGCAGGCGAATCTCTTTGAATTCAAGGCCATCCTGGTTTACAAATCAAGTCCAGGACAGCCAGGGTTACACAGAGAAACCCTTCTCCAAAAACCAAAAAAAAAAAAAAAAAAAAAAGAAATGAAAAGAAAAAGAAATTATTACAGTAAATTATTATGTAAATGCAGGTAGCTGGAAATGCTCTCCAAAATAGTGCTGTTGACAGAACAATCTGAACAACTACTTGCCAAGGATAGTCTACACAAACTTCTAAAGTAAACCACCAAAGCATGAACCAAAAAGATGTCTACTTATAGTCACAGGAAAGAATGAGTATAGAGAGTTGCCTTGTATAATTAAAATAGGTCTCAGAAATCATTCCACTGAGACCTATCATTATGGGATAAGTCAACTGACATCCATGGGGAAATTTACATTGCTTCCTTTAACATACATTGAGATAAACATATAATCCTGGGGCCTTCATAAAACAATCAAAACCATATACTGAATATTATTAGCATTAAATATATAATTAAGTAAATCGTACAAGGCATTTTTTCCCCAAGGTAGGGTTTCTCTCTGAAGGCCTGGCTGTCCTGAAACCTGCTCTGTAAACCAGGCTAGCCTCAAACTCAGAGATCCACCAGCTTCTATCTCCTAAGTGCTATGTTTAAAGGTGTGGAACACCACACCCAGCACAAGGCATTTCCTAATGATCAAGCTTAATATATACTAACTGACATAAAATAGGCTGAAGAAAATAACATGAGGTGTGCTCTAAAAAGAACTCAGCTATTTATTTAAAAAACATCATTTTAGGGCTGGAGATATGACTCAGTGGTTAAGAGCACTGTTCTTCCAAATGTCCTGAGTTCAATTCCCAGCAACCACAAGGTGGCTCACAAACATCTATAATGGAAACAGATGCCCTCTTCTGGTGTGCATGAAAACTGAGCACTCATGTACATAAAATAAATAAACCGATAAAAAAAACCCACCATTTTAATATTAAATATTTCAAAAAGAAAGCAAGAAAAAGAAAACCTAATACCCTAATGCTGAACAGAAGCCAAAGAAAGAAAACACCATACCATGAATAGAAGAAGCAGAAGTGAAAAAAACAAACACAAAAACTGTTTACATTCATTTTGCCAATGAGAAAAATCAACTCATTAAAGTTATCTACTAGAGAGAGGGCTACAGAGATGAGTTGCTTATAGAGTCCTGAGCACATAACCACTAGGACTCAAGTTTGACCCCAGCACTCACATAAAACAATAGGCGGGGCTACAGAGCTAGCTCAGGGTTAACAGCACTGGCTGCTCTTACAAAGAACAAAGGTTCAGCATCCAGCCCCACCCACACAGTGGCTCACAGCCATCTGTGACTCCAGGTCCAGGAGACCTCATACCCTCCTTCTGGATCCTCAGGCATCACACACATGGTGCACACAACATAAAAGACAAATTTTTTTTGATGATATCCTTTATTTTTATTTTAAATTAATTTTTAATGTAGCATGCAACACAATGGGTTTCATTGGGACTTTTTCATATAGGTGTATCATTATACATTGTTCTTATTGGTCCCTGTCTCTAAAGTAACAGGCGTTGATAGGCATGTGCCTAGAATCCCTGCACTGGGGAGATGGGTACAGATGGATCCCTGGGGCTTGATGGCCTGTAGGGAGTTAGATTAATATAAATTAGATTTAGTAAATATCTAGGTTTCTGACAGTCTCTTAATCCAGGGCATGAAGATCAACTTGGCTGTGAGCAATTAGCTTATCAGCTTGTGGACTAAAAACAAGGATGAAGTCACCTGAAACGAGGGGAGCCTATGGACTAAAAACAAGGTTGAAGCCAGGTAAAACAAGGAAAGACTTTATGAACCTGGCATTGTTTTCAGCTGCTAAGTGGGTGGAACCCAAATTAAGCTGAAGCAGGAGGAACAAGGAGTGATACTATGTAAGGACAAGTGGATGGGGGGGGGGGGGGGAGCTGCGTGCTAGGGGCTCCATGCTAGAGAGCTCCAATGCTAGCCAGTCCGCATGCTAGAAAGGACAAGGAGTAGTTTGTATCCTCTGATGGAGAAAGTGCTGGTGGACTGATGGCCAGATCTCCCTGAGGCAGAAAGAAGCTGGTGAGCAGACAAAGCCTCAGCAACACAGAAAAAGGCCAAGGACTAAACCCTGTGGCTCAACTTTTGCCTAGAGGGGTTTGACCTGTTCGAACAGTGACCTGAACGAAACTGTGGCCAGCTTTAAGGACTGAAGCAGAGCGGCAGAGTTGCTGATACAAAGGAAATAAGTTGGCCTACAGACGGCTGAGGTCTTCCAGAGAGAAGAAAGCCTCAAACCTTACTTAAGGTGAAACCGCCATAGCCAATTTACCCTGACGGATCTACGTCTGAGATAATCCAGAAGAAAGACTGCTAAGTGCATTAAAGAGTCTACCCCCGAGACTGTGTTCCTGAGGACTGACGACCTGCCCCAGAGACTGTATCCTTCTAAAAGGTTATGAAAATAGTTGTAATAGTTATCAATAGGTTTAGTGGTTAGGTCATAGGGATTATAGGAATTTATAGGGTTAGCAGTTAAGTGTTTGTATTTGTTATAAGTGAATATAGTTACTAATAAATAGTAGCTGAATAACTTAAAAAGTTGAGTGTCAATGGCCAGCCAGCCCGCTTATTCTAATTAGGGAGCCCGAGGTCACACCAAGAGATTCTAACTCAAAAAACAAGGTGAACAGTTCTTGAGAAAGAGGAACACATCAAACACTCTTCTGGTCTCCACATGCAAGTGCACGCACGTGTGCATGAGCACACACACAAATAAACTAGTATAGTAGGGAATATGTGAAGGTCACACTAAAGATTATTTCCTGAAGTATTACAATAATAATTGATAAATTATTCTTTTTGTCCATTCTCCACCAGCTAATGATCCAGTTCAAGCCAGACTAAAGTATATTACGGCAGGTTTATTGGGAAACAGCTCTGGGATGGATTCACTGGTCCCAAAGAACAGGCCCAGGGAAGTAGCCAAGAAGACTGGGAGACAGAGAAGTGGGAGAGCATGCATGCGCAGAGAGACAGAGAGAGAGCACCCAAAATGTTTGGTTTATATAGGAAAGAGCTTCTGGGAGAGGCAGAGTATGCCAGCATTCCCTGTAACAGGTAAGAACTGAGTCATGCTGAGAGCACCTGAGCCACTTGTTCTGGGTCTGGGGTCTGAATATGTGTGTTTAGATAATACACTTAGAAGGAAATGTGTGTGCATGTGTATAACTTAATCTTAAATCAGCAGACAATTAAGATTACCACTTTCCAGTGAAATGTACCTTCACCCAGTTACAATCAATTCATTATTGCAAAGCTTATAAGACTATTTAAACTGAAATGCATGTCTCATAATATCCTCCATTGTCCCTAAGTGTTCGAGCCTCTTTCACCTATTCTAACATAACCCTTAAAAGACCTCAGAATGTTTTCAGCGTTTTAGTCTTCTCTAGCCTAGAAAGCCCAAAGTTTCTAAAATTTGAGATGGTTTGTAAAATCTATACTCTCTTAGGATTTTTCCTTGAAGACTTACTAGATCAACTGACAATTTAAAACCATGGTGCCCAGAAATAAAAATCCTCACTTGAGAAACAATGTAGAGTACAACAAGTACAACCTGCACAGAGAAAGCACCAGTGTTCAGACAGAAACCATGAAGTCTGCTGTGTCGTGAAAGCTACACAAATTATCCAGATCAAAGCACGTGGTCCATATATATCAGAATGACACACTAAAACCTAAAATTTTGTACAATGAATATACACTAATTTTGTATTTTTAACTTTCCAAATTTTTTAAACTTTTAATTTTTTAAAGCCATACCTAATAAAAACAAAAACACTGTTCTGTTTTTTAAAAGGTATCTGCCTCATTTAGAAAAAAAATACATATTTAAAAAGAAACAAAGAGGGTGGAGAGCTGGCTCAGTGGTTAGGAGCAATGGCTGCTCTCCCAGCCATTGGCAGAGGACCCAGGATCCATTGCCAGCACCCACATGACAGTTCTCAACTATCTGTAAAACCAGTGCCAAGGTCTTCTGGCCTCCTATACACACAGGTATAAAACACTCATACACAGAAAATTTTTTAAAATATACATTATTTTTCAAGAATGAAGGAAGAAAGCAAGCATGGACAGACAGATGAGCATTCACCAATGCAATAGTTTAGACTTGTGGAATGACATTTCTGTGACACATTTATATGAAGACAGCCTAAAATATAAGTGTACCAAGAAGCTACAATCCAACAGATTACAAGTAACACATAACTGACATAAAGACAATCTCAGCTTCTTAATCAGTATTGCACACATCTCTGGGATAGGCTAGTAAGCTGAGTCCTAGGATGATAAGAACCTAAGAGCATGCCAGAATTAAAACTTTCTAAATCCATGGGGGCTGGAGAGATGGCTCAGCGGTTAAGAGCACTGCCTAGTGCTCTTCCAAAGGTTCTCAGTTCAATTCCCAGCAACCACATGGTGGCTCACAACCATCCACAATGTGATCTGGTGCCCTCTTCTGGAATGCAGGTGTACATGCAGATAGAGCACACATATGCATAAAATAAATAAAATAAATCTTTAAAAAATAAAAAAAAAAAAAAAACTTTCTAAATCCAAGTTGGAAACCAAGCAGGAACAGTGGCTTTGCATACACTTAACAGATGGACGACTAACAATCCCTGAGACCTGCAAGGGTTAGCAGGTCAGTGTCCAACATGCTAGCCTGACAGGCTGAGTCCAGTCCACAGAATCCACATAAAGGTAAAAGGAAAGAACTGGCCCCACAAAGTGGTCCTCATGCCTCACATATGCAAATACATATGCACAGACACACACACACACACACACACACACACATTTTAATTTAAAACTTCAACCAAGACGGGTGTGGTGGCGCGCACCTTTAAATCCCAGCACTCGGGAGGCAGAGGCAGGCAGATCTCTGTGAGTTCAAGGCCTGGTCTACAAAGTGAGTCCAGAACAGCCAGAGATACACAGAGAAACCCTTTCTCAAAAAAAAAAACAACAAAAACTTTAACCAAATCTTCAATTTTTGAAAGTATCATGAAATTATCTACTGTTGTTTGGACCTTTTTTGATCTTCCAACTTTTTGTTGTATTTCACCAACTCTTCTGAGAATTTTATAATACTCAGAGACATATAGTCAGTGTAGGGAGATATACAGTCTCACCAACACATGCCTGAAAAGTTTAAGACTGTGCATTAATGGCCTTATTTTGATACATATATCCTAAGTATAAGTCACCAGAAATGTGGATTCCCCACTGACCAAACCATGCTGGCACCCTTTTTTTTATACCTACCACTAATTTTTGTCAATCAAGGTCACTGTTTCTTAAGTCTTTAGAAATTCTCAAATGCAATTAAATAATACTTACCTGAATCTGAATAGGAAGGTTATCCTTGACCGTATTTAGCAAGGTTTCTGTGGGTTTGTCTTTGCACATTAAAACCAACTCCAGGTCCATATCATCTTTAATCAGCAAGCCTTTTGCAACCAGGCCAATCCTCATCACACCACACAATGTTCTGCCACCTTGATCCCTACAAATAAAAGCATATATTATTACTTCTATACCATATTTCAGAGCTACAATTAATGATCACTTGACTTCCTGAATACCTACATAAATGGAAAAACTATTACATACACCTAGACATCCAAAAATCTACAAATTAAAACTTGAGATTAAAGTCGGGCATGGTGGCAAACGCCTTTAATCCTAGCACTTGGGAGGCAGAGGCAGGTGGATCTTTGTGAGTTCGAGGCCAGCCTGGTCTATAAAGTGAGTCCAGGACAGGCAGGGCTACACAGAGAAACCTTGTCTCGAAAAACCAAAAAAAAAAAAAAAAAAAAAAAAGAAATTAATGCTCACGCATTTAAAGTTACTTTTTCCTATGACTGAACAAGAATCATATTTCACACTAGAAGTATTTTAATTCATTATGACATCTTTATTACGTAAGAAACCCAAGAATATTGAAACCCTACAAATATTTTCAAACTGTTCTTTTAATCTTAGAAAAAAATGTAATGACTGAGGGAAATGGCTCAGTGCATAAAGTACTTGCCATACAAGCACGATGACCTGAAATCTAATCCCCACAAAAAAGCTGAGTGCAGCAGCTTATGCCTGCAATATGAATACTAAGGAAGAAGGTATGGAAGCATTCCCTGGTGACTGCTGGCCACCGATCGGGCCAAATGGTGAGGGGTAGGGGAAAACAGAGAGACAGAGGAGAAAGAGAGCACAAGTGCCCAACATGTGCAGCACACGCACCATGTACCATGCATGCACATAACACACACACCACTACCCCCACCACCATCCCCACACACATTCTAAATACGCTTATTTTTTAGAAAGTTAACATGTCAAAACCCTGATTTAAACTCAGGATAGTTGACCATAACACTCAGGTTATGTTCTGTAGTTGCTTCTCAAGGAAACAGAATTACACATGTCAAGCAAGGTACCTGAAAGTTTGATCTGGCTAGATGGGGGATAAACCTCTGTGAGGGTGAGGGTAAAATGAAGAGGAGGATGTGGGTACAAGCTAGATGGAGTTATCAATACGCAGCCACTCAGAGAATGAGCCATCTTGGAGATTCAACAAGCATTAAGTCTAGAAAGACGGTGCAAGTGGAGATGGAGACAAATGACCCAAGTGTGCAAGCAGCTGATGGAATCTGTCAGTCATCGTGCATTATTTCTGACTGTTGTCTCATCCTCTCTGGCTCCCTACTGTGTATAGTCCCTTCTCTATAATCATTCTCGAACCTTCCCTTCAAACTACTCTGTTCAGGTTCTCAAACAGACTACTTCAATAATTCCTTCCTAGCAGCCTTACCTCTGCCACCTACTACATATAGAATACTACATAACCTCCCCAAACTACTATTTTGGATGGCACCCCACATATTTTCCCTTCACATCCTTGTGAACATTTGGACATTCGACATTACAAATACTTGACCTCTCGGAGCCTGCTTCCTCATCCATGAGACAAGACTAACCCTTTTCTCACACAGCTGTTCTTATATAATTTAATGTAAGCAGTGAACTTTGACAGAGCTCAACATACATCAAAAGCCTCAGTAAACAACAGCTGTTTCTTAAACAGTCTCTATACTTATTTCACATTTAAACCTTTGCTGAGACTTTTGCTTTTGCCTTCACTGTTACCAAAACCCTACCAAATCCTCTGAGCCATTTCCAAATACTACTTCCTTAATAAAGTTTCCTCTTTCTCTTTTCTTTAAGACAAGATTTCTCTGTTACCCTGGGTATCCTGGAATTGAACTAGCTCTGTAGACCAGGCTGGCCTGAAACTCAGAAATCCACCTGCTCTGCCTCGCAATTGTGGGATAAAGGTGTGAGCCACCACACATGGGTTCATAAGGCTTTTTTGATTACTAGAAACAACACCCCTTTATCTCTCCCTGCTCTGTACTTTAATCTAGAGGAAACTGAATCACAGACACAAAGATAAAATAGATGAAGTATAGCTCAATAGTAGAGCATTTACCTAGAATGTTCAAGTCCACTCCCAGCATAAAGTAAATGGAAAGAAGGAAGGGAACCTCGAAGACAGAGACTACTTCTGCCAATACACACACTCTCTGTAATCTTCAAGTTAAAATGCATTAATCACTCTGGATTAATGTTCTTCATGAGCCAATGTGAAATGGTGAAAATGCAGTAATTAAAATGTAAGCATAAAAAGAGAAACAACAGACTAGCTAGTTTATAGAAGGATAATATGAAAAATAATCTGGAATATGGTCAACTATCCTGAGTTTAAAACCAGGTGTTGACATGTTACTTTCTAAAAAATAAGTTTAGTAGTTGACACACGATAAATATAAGTAGCCATTGTTAGCTCACTTATTAAATTCTAAATTAAAATCATGACATGTTTGATCTTATCACTCCACATGTAGAAGACAGCATGATTGAGTAGGGAAACTAAGTCTTAATTCAAAAGCCTTGAACTTAAATAAATGAATTAGAATACAACAGCTACTGGAAAACAAGCAAACCAATATAATAAATTAATTAGAACAGTTCTAATATTCCTAGTCATAGAAATTGTGAAACCTACTGCCACTGATTTCATTTTGGAATCAGTCTGTAAGAGGGCAAGCACAGTGCAAAAGTACCTAGTCTCACTTATTATGTATACTCTCTGGAGCACCTATCATACAACAGGAGCCCAAACACAGGTGTCTACTGAGCACAGTTCTAAACCTGAAAGACACATTGGCCCCTGGTTTACACAGAGTGAAAATAGATCTACTCTGTATTCCTTGAGTTCAACCATGTAGGATGAATCACAGACAATCTTGGAAGAGAAAAAAAAAGAGAAAGCATTAGAAGATGCAAAGGGCACAAACTTCCATGAAATATATACTCACAAATAATAAATAGTATGGAGGGGGATGTTGTGTATATGTGCATATGTATAATATATACAGAGCAATCCAAGTATGTAGGTCCCTCAGTAGTATAACCACTGGAATATACAATTACTAGCATGATCCTCAAATTAAACAATTATCATTTTAAACCATCAAATTTGAGAAAAACTGATTACTTACAAGAACCTACAAACTAAGATACAATCCAGTGTGTAGTTGTATATAACAAGTTAATAGCCATGCTATTCAGCATGGAGCTCACTGCTTATCTTAGAACTGAAAGAAAAGGCTACACTATTTTTCAGTACACATCATGTATTCATCAATCCTATCCTACTCTTCCTTGTCTGCTTACCAAAGTGACATACAGAGAACTAAAAGCTAGGGGGAAATCCTGGAACCTCTATTTTCCACCTACATAAGTCATGACTAACAATGTTTTTTAAACCTATAAATATGGTATAACCAATCAAACTTCATTTTTTCAAAGTAGGTATAGTTACTATAATCATAGTAACAGTGCTCAAAACAGTATCCCCAAATTGGCATGATATAAAAATGTCATGATCCGACTGCAGGAGCAGGAGCAGTGGTTTCATCTTATGGATCACTACTACAGTTGCTACCTTACAATGCTTCTCTTGTAACTGTTAGAAGCCCTGGCTTCTTCTATTAGTCCTTCCTTCTACAAACACACAAAAATGTATATTAACAACATGCAACACAGAAGCTGACATGTCCTGTGAATTAACAAGGTAAATACAGTAACACTGCTACAACATTTTTCTATATTCTTCTATATTACAATTTCAAAGAGTCTAAAAGAAACACTATTTTTTGTTTTGTTTTCAGATAGGGTCTCTCTATGTAGTCTTGGTTGTCCTGAAGCTTACTATGTAGACAAGGCTCTACAGACTCACAGATTTGCCTGGCTCTGCTTCCCACTAGGACTAAAGGCATGTGCTACCATGCCCAGCTAAAAAACAGTATTTTATTTTCTTGAAATTAAAAACAAAAATAATTATTTTAGAATTTAAGAGGCTGAACCAACACAGCAAATGATATATCATAACTCTGAAATATTGGTGTATTCTCAAAAGGGGTCCTGAAAGGACTATCTTCTTTTTCTGATTCTATTCGTTATTCCTCTTCACTTTCCTATAGACTTTAACTCAGAAAAAAAATGCCACAGCACATTCATTTTCATGTTACATATAATAAAATTCAGAGAGCATCAAGCACATCGACAATTCAATTCAGAGGACCCATAAGCTTTTCTGGGTAAAGTTTGACTCACTTGGAATAGTTTTCCACAGCCTCATCTTTCTTTACTTCAGTCTCACCCTCAGTTTTTGTGCCTTTATTTGTTTCATCCAGCCAATCTGAAACATGTTTAAGAGCACATTCAACAGTAGACACCATATTTTGAACAGCTTCAAGTTCCTCCGGAGATGGATAGATTGTTGAATGCTTCACCATAACATGGCGATCATCATTTGCAAAAGATCTAATAGATCTCTGTCAGAAGGGAGAAAAAAAAAACTTAACAAAAGGAATTTCACTTCATAAGAATAACATAAGTATATTTTAAGTCAACACAGCACCAACTGACAACCACGGTAAAGCAGTTAATGTTCAAACAATAAAAATATGTTCATGAATGGGAAGTAAAGTCCTGTTTTATTAAACCACACACCCCATTAGGAGGTATTTCACATTGTAGGGTTCACATCAGTCACACTATACACACTTTGTCTTTCAGCTGAACCTGTGGCTTTCTGATTATAAAGAATGACACTGTAGCTTCAAGAGTCTCTAGAAAAGAATGATGGTGATTCACTACAACACCCCTAGCAAACTCCCACCTCCCAAAGTGCTAGAAATTCTCACACCTTTAAGACCACATAATAAAGTAATAATACAAGATACAAATTTATAATGTAAACTATGAAAAACACTATAATAATGTTTAGTATTTGACCGATCTATAGTGCACACTTTTGAACAAGAAGCATTCTACATTTCATAACAGGGAAAATACATATTCCAAAGCAATCAACTTCCCAAGCAATTTATACAAATACTGACTTTACGATCAAAATCACTGAAAACATTTATTCAAATAAGCTCCAGGTAAACATAATTAAGTATTAAAATAATTTAACTAGAAGAATGAAATAGAAATATGATTATTCAAATCTTAAAACTCAGAAGCAGCAATAAAAAAGGAAAATGAATCAAATTAAAAATTTTTATGTGAAATTTTTACAACAAACATCTAAGCTAAAGTAAAAAATTAAACTATAGAATGTTTTTATGTATTATATATTATATATATATATATATAATATATGACATGAAATCATAGGACTATAAAAACTACAATTACGCCAGACAGTGGTAGCACATGCCTTTAATCCCAGCACTTGGGAGGCAGAGGTAGATGAATCTCTGTGAGTTCAAGGCCAGCCTGGTCTATAAAGTGAGTCCAGGATAGCCAGGGTTACACAGAGAAACCCTGTCTCGAAAAAAAACAAAATAAAATGAAACAAAAACTACAATTACAGCAAAACTATATTCTTCTAAGAAGAGATAATTCACAAGAAAGGCAACACAACTCACAACATGTTTCTTCTATATTTAATTTAAAAAAAACTAAAAGGGAAAATACCAACTTAACATTTTTTTTGTCACCGTTCTGATTTAAGGTACTAAAAAAAATTTTTTTTTTTTTTTTTTTTTTGGTTTTTCGAAACAGGGTTTCTCTGTGTAGCCCTGGCTGTCCTGGACTCACTTTGTAGACCAGGCTGGCCTCGAACTCGCAAAGATCCACCTGCCTGTGCCTCCCAAGTGCTGGGATTAAAGGCATGCGCCACCACCGCCTGGCTAAAAATTTCTTTTCCATAAACAAATTGAATGCTTTCAGACTGTGTCAAAATATTTTTAAAAACAAATTATCATTTAGAAAAACCAACATTATACTTGCTAAACAATATATTTCAAAATACACTGATAATTATTATTTTGTGCCTTTTCTTCTAACTTTCAAATCCTCTCACTTAGAGGAAAAAAAAATTATACAATATCCTCTGGAACCAAAACATGGAGGGGAAATAAACTCAGCAAATCTCACCTAGGCACCAGAATGGTGAGATGGCTCTGCTGGTAAAGACACTTACTTACAGCCAAGTCTGACAACCGTGGTACCTACATAGCAGAAGGAAGAGACCTAACTTCTCTAAGTTGTTCTCTGACCTTCATACATATGCCATGGGATGCAAATTGATGCAATGCGCGCATGCGCGCACACACACTACACAAAAATATAATTAAAAATATTAAGGACCAAACACAAGAGATAACTACCTCATCTAATATCATGAATTCCAAGTCTAACCTCTAACAAAAAAAAAAAAATGCCTTCCTTGATATTCACTTTAACACTCCTTATTAGTATATCCAACAAATAATTATATTATTTTAAAACCATGTAAGAAGTACCTTTGGAGTCATTCATGTTGCAGAAACTCCTCCATCATTCATGTCACCAAATAAAAAGTCCCTTACAAATTATTTCATTTTCATGAGAAAGAAATCTGAACTTTAAGTTAAAGTCCAGATAGAAATTATTTAAGTTCAAGATTACTGAGCTACATTGATTTGGTAATGCCAGTTTTACTATAAAATATCATTAACAAGCATTCCTTCTCTTTGTTATATACCTTCTCTTTGTCACTAGTGTGGTGCTCCAACATGTGGTTTATCATCTTTTCTTTTTTTAAGATTTGTTTCTTATTAATTTTATGTGTATGGGGGGCTTTGCCACACAGCATGTATGCCACATCACATGCATGCCGTACCCAATGAAACCAGAAGGGGGTATCAGATCCACTTAAACTGGAGTTATAAATGGTTGTGAGCCACCATATGCTCCCCAGCTCCCTCTAATCTTTTCTTCAGAGGTAGAGCAACCCTATATATCTCAGGCACAGAAACTAAGACAATTATTCACTATCTACCCTCTATCTACCCTCACTGTTAACATATCCAATTTTACATTATAATCTTTTATAACTAAAAAATGAAAAAAGTATCAGTCATCACCCACCATGGTTTCCTATGGTACTTTAGCTTCTTTTTCCGATCCTTTTCTCTCTTCCTTGTTGTCTTCACTAGACACTGTTTTGTGTGACAGTACCTCCTCATATGCCTGAATCCCTTGACTGCTCAATGCCAAATATAAGCAAAGATGTTTGAAATTTTTTCTCTGGAATACACCTGCAAGAAAAAAGAAAAACAACTTTTCAATTTGTCTACAATTAGCTTCAAATCTAAATGTGAAACCCATAAACATGATCAATGTTGATTTTTTTAAAAAACGAAATTTACAGAGAAAAATAACCTTTTTTATTATTTACTTATATTTATGTGTGTGTTTGTGTCTCTGTGTGTGCCATGTTTATGTGGGTACTCAAGGAAGCCAGAAGATAACATTGGATCCCTTGGAGCTGTAGTTACAAATAATTCCAAGCTACAGAAGTGCTAGGAACTGAATACAGGTTCTCTGGAAGAGTAGTACTCGCTCTTAGCAACTAAGTCATCTCTTAAGCCCCTTTACCTTTTCTTTGTTTTTTGTTTTTAAGTAATTACATTATCTCAAACAAAATCTGGCCTAGGTCCAAAAGCCTACATGCTATGGGAAAAAGAGTAACCTTCCTGGTGGTTGCAATGTGGCACGCAACTAGACCCCTAGCCCTCCTTGACATAAACGTATTTAAAGGCAGACTCACCCAAGAGAAACCACCTAAAAAGGCAATATTGCTACGGACAGTAACAATGCTTCAGCTAACCATCAGATTTACAATTAAAAATGGGGTACTTTGTCAGACCTACAAGAAAATTGAATGCACAAAGGATCTTGATATTAATAATATCATTAATTTACCATGATAATTTTCCACTTAATACTGCCATTAGAATGACAATACATGTTGGCATAATGTTTATCCTGTTTCTAGAATTTTAGTTTAAGTCAGAATGTTTTTCTTACTCTAAAACAAAAACAAAAACAAAGGCACCCCCTTTACCTATGTATTATTCATGTCCCAAACTTGAAAATTCAATAGATTTTTTTCCTTTATTACTTCATTACTGCTAGATATCCATTCTGGTTCCCTTGAATTTCCTGCCAGAAGCCCAATAATCACTCTGCTACTCATTTTAGTTGATGAATTTAATATTACTATAGGTTAGAAAAAAATTGTGAGGGTGGGTGAAAATATGTGCCAGCTATATATACAAACGGGCAGGTCTCATGTATTAATCCAAATATCAGAATTAATAATGTTTCTGATACATTACTAACAATGCAACTATCAGAAACATGATATGTAGAAGAAATAGCTTCCTCCTCATCTAAGCAGTACTCTTTAAGTGTACTTCAAATATGGAAATCCTGTCACTACTACTGTCAGTAAAAGGTTTTTAATATTATTATAGTTGCTATCTAAAAAAAATTCTTTTTTTGGCCATTTGGAATTAAGACATTTAATTCCACTTACTATTTACCTGAAAACGTAGACCATGAACTGAACTCAGCTGACCTACATGCACAACTATTCCTATAACTGGTTTACAAAATCTCCCTGAAATAAACAAAATAAATTTTTACAGAAAGAGACAGACACAGACACACACAACAGGTTCAAAGTATGATTACTGCACATACTATATGACAAAGAAAGAGCTCATGCACAAGTACTAAAACATAATTTCTTGAGAGATATCTTTAAAATGTTTTCACTATAACATTCATGTAAAATCAATCCATGTAGTTTTCAGCACCCCCCATTTTCAACACTATTTTATTCTAAGGGAGTCAACCATTCAATACACAGCTGTGAATCCAGTAGTTAAAAAAGACTGCTATGTGTTCAGTAAAATCTGAAAGTTCACAGGCTGTAGACATGGCTCAGCCAGGCTAGGCTAGGGCTCACAACCAAAAAGATACCAAGGACTAAAAGTCCATGAATTTTACTCTGTAAAAGGGTAAAGCCATTAAACCAACAAAATTAGGAAAGAAGACCAAAAGCAAACAAAGCAAGAACAATATAAAGAAACTTCTGATGTTTCAAAGGAATCCTAACCATTGACATCGCAGTTGATTTACACAAAGAGCAACTCCTCTACACACACACACAAGAACCACTGAGAACTTTCACAATATGACAACACAACACAGAAACTCATAATAAAAGCAATGTTTACAAACATCACATGGTGGACATAAAAAGAACTTATAAATCTCACTTGACTTCACAGTTTACAAATGAAATAGAATAAAAAATTAAGGCCACACCACTAACCAGGTACAAGGCAGCATCTTACAGGCATGTCCAACATGGATCACATGCAGCCACATATATGCACATATTTTTTTTTAATCTTGTAGGGGACAAAGAAATGGGAAGAGGAGACCACTTAGGAGGCTTAGTGATTGATCAGTCTAGCAGCACAGTGAGTGACTTCTCAGTATTTTTAGGAATTATTTCCAGGAAGCACCCCCTTATAAGAAAATCCACAGGTGTTGAGAGTTCCTGAGGTAAAGTGGTATAGGGTGTGATGACCTATACACAGCCCTCATATACTTTAAATCATCTCTAGATCATTTATGATACCTAATAGAATGGAGATGCTATATAAATTATTATACTGTATTTTTTAGGGAATAATGACAAGGAAAAAGTCTGTACATGTTAAGCATAATTTTCTTCAACCTCAAAGGTTACGACCTGTGCAACTAACTTAAGAATGTACAAGAAGCATAGAATTTAGGAGTAAAATCAGAAATATAACTATAATTTTGCAAACACTTTGAGCTATTTATTATATATCCAAGCAAGCAAGCTGGATATAGACACAGATTTCAGAAGAGAAATCTAAATTAGTAAATATGGCAGTTTTCAGTGAAGCTAGAAGGTTCCACAAAAGTGGATATACTAATGAGTGGGAGGGAAAGGGAGACAAGATAGATTATAGGGGGGTGGGTAGGTGTGACCTGAGAAGTAGAAAGGAAAATGAGACCTATGTTGTTCAGAAAGCAAAGTAAAGAAAACACAGAAGGCTCAAGATCTAAAAGCAGGACAATGAATGTAGTGGATGAATGGAAATCCTGAGGAACATCGGTAAGTGTGGTCTCTGTACAGTTTACACTGGTCCAGGACTTTGGATCTCTTGTCTCAGCATCCCAAGTGCTAAGATTACAAGTGTGCACCAACACACATGGCTTAAATCCTAAATTTTAGTCTTTGTTTTCAACAATGGATGTCTATATTGGGAGTCCCATATTCTACTGAATGAAGTAGTTTTGCTATAGACAGTAATTCAGTCTTCTGTACTACTCTATCCCAACCCTTCAGTCTATGCTTGAGAAAACTATTTTGAAAACCTCAGATGCCTCTTCAAAACTTCAGTGAGTTTTCATTACCTACGCTACTGGCACCCACTCGGCAAGAATGGCATCTAACCAGGATGAAATGCTAACATAATTCTCTCCCTTCCACTTCTTACATTATTATAGTTCCAGGCCATACAGTAATGACTTTTCCCTAAACAAAATTTCAATTCAAATGTTTACCTAGGTTGTAACCCTCACCCCATCCTTGTCACTATTCTATTCTCTCAGGTGAGAGCAGTCACCCCCTTGTGCCTTCAGTGAGCTTCTGACCCTTCCTCCATCAGTACACATTACAGTATTTGACCTAGACATATTTTCTGAAACCTCTTCTCAATGCCCCAGATAATATTTAGTGATTCACTGAAATATATTCAGCTCTATTCTTGTCACAAATTGTAGAATTTTAAAACCACAAAGATGGCCGGGCGTAGTGGTGCACCCCTTTAATCCCAGCACTCAAGAGGCAGAGGCAGGCAGATCTCTGTGAGTTCAAGGCCAGCCTGGTCTACAGAGTGAGCCAAAAACAGCCAGGGCTACACAGAGGAATCCTGTCTTGGGAGAAAAAAAAAAAACCCACAATGATAATCCTTCTAAAAGTTTGGCCTGTTATTTTATACTTTGTCCTCTACAGATCTCATTTTCTTTCTTGTTTTAGATAACTACTCCCCATCACCAAGACTTATAGTCTAACATGGCTACCATTTTCTCACAGTTCTTCCTTCCTTTTCTTACCCTCACTTCTATCCTTATCTAATTCAATTTTTACAGTCCATCACTGAAATCCCTCTTCACCTGACAAAATAGCAGCCCTGGTTAAATCCAACCCTCTTAGCTATATCATCAGTAACCTTGGGCAGCTGAAAATGGGAGGAGCAGGAAGTCTCACCAGCAAGCTAACAGGTCTTTTTTTTTTTTTTTGGAGGGGGGAGACATCTGCCTCTCAAGTGCTAGGATTAAAGGTGTGCTCCACCACTGCCCAGCAACTAATGGGTCTTTTTTTTTTTTACCATCAGCTCTAACCCTTCAAAAGCCTCAATGAGAAAGAGTTCCCTCAAACAAAGGTGGTACAACAAACACTCCTGGGAGTATTTAAAATATTAAATCTGTGGCTGGAGAGATAGGTCCAAGCACTGGCTATTCTTTAAGAGAAGAAATTCAGATCCCAGCACCCACATCAGACAGCTCACCCTACACCTGTAACTCCAGCTCCAGAGAATTCCATGCCCTCTTCTGTCTCCGAGGGCACACACATCATGTGCACAGAACCATACACATAGACACAATTTTTTTTTAATTTAAGAAAATGCTAAGTTTCCTATTGTAATGTCCTGGTATTAGGGAAAACAAGATCCCTGGTGGTTACCAGCAACCTGGAGTTCTAGATATGCTCCAGTGTTCAAGGACTGCCCCAGTTATATGGCAAATAAGAATCATACTGAGAAAAAAGCTAAATGTTCAACTTTTTCACATTACATTTTTGTTTATTTTGTGTAAAGGAGGAAAGGAAAGTGTGTCCATGCCACAGCATACATGAAAGCCGGGAGTTGGTTCTCCCCTTCTACTGTATGGATCTGATATCTGAACTTTCTCACTCTTAATGATTTCATCACATCTTCTCTTAAACATGTAAACCTTTTTCCTACCATCTCACATTCAACAAGTCACCCGGCTTCCTATTTCATTCAACATAGCTAGTACGAGTGCATTTTAAACCATGTATTTTTTCCTTTCTTCCTAGTATTATGAATGAAATGTCTCCACTCCTAATACAAACTTCTGAACTTCAACCTTACTAGTCCCATCCTTTGTGTCTACAAAACAAGCCTAACACTCCTGTCATCTCCATCTTCATTTCCTCCATTCTACTGGACCACTTATCTTAACAGCCCCACATTATAATGGCATCCATCTTTAGAAAGAAAATTTCACCAATCTTGACCTTTACCAGAGCTATAGCCACAAACCAACTTCTCTGTTCCCCAATTCTTGAGCTTATACTTTTGGTTGACTTCTCTTTTCATGTTCCTCTAAAATCCACCAACTTGCAACCAGGGTACTTCTGAAAGTAGGTACCTAGAATTTGCATAACATTCAGTGCTGTAAATGATTTAATTCTCTTAGTTGATATTTCAGCAACAGGTGACACAATGGACTGTTCCTTATATGTCCCACTTTACTTCTCTTGGCTTCCTTCTATCCAAGATACCAGTCACTTAACTCTATTCTCTCCCAACTTTATAAATTACTGTCTTATCTCTAAAACCTTTAAGGCAGTGGTTTTCAACCTTCCTAACCCATTAATATAGTTCATGTTGTGGTGACTCCCAATCATAAAATTATTTTCATTGCTACTTCTTAAATGTAACTTTGCTATTGTTATGAATCATAATATAAATTTTTGATATGCAGGGTATCTGATATGCTACCCCCAAAGGGTGCAGAAACACTGTTCTAAGAGTGTCTCGGAACTCAGCAACTACACTACTGCAAATGACATTTGTACACTAAAGATTACTAAATTTCTATCAACCCAAATTCCACACTGCAAGTTGAGTCTATAAACAGAGAAGCCTGGGTGCCTAGCAAACAATTACTGTCTCAATCAACTCTACAACATACACAGAGCCAGCCATTCCTCCAATGCCAATTCTCTCCCTTTCCTTCCCTCTTTTCCTCTTTCTACTTCTATTTTGGATAACTACTCCATCTCTCTAACTTCTCAGGCCAAAAATAGAGCAGTCATCCCTGACTCCTCTCTCTTCCTTTCACATTCCACATCTGATCCATCAACAAATCCTTTCACCTTTACCTTCTGGCTGTCTATCAATCCCATCTTCCACCACCAAAATCCCTCATCTGAACTCTACTACTGGTACTATCTTAAGTCCCCACATAGTACTTGTTCTCAGCACAGAGTTGCTTCTTTCAAAATCTCAATTAGGCCATGGAATGTCTTTGCTTAACAACTGCTTCCTGTGTCTGAGTGAACACTTCATAATTAAGGCTGTAAATCTCCAGTAGCCTCACTCCCACTTTTACCTCCTCCGCCGCTATCTTCACTGGAATCTTTGCTTAGCTTCCACCCTGGGACCTTTTTTTTTGCTAGAAGTTTATCCCTCTAATCACGTATCCTTCATAACCACATAACTCTAACGCCCCATTGTTTCAGGATTGTGTTCAAATGTCACTTTATCACAAACTCAATTCCTTATCAGTCTACAGAAAATAGAATCATCCTTCAACATACACCTTTAGCTAAAACAGATGTATTCTGGATACATGAAAACTTTATTGTTTACTTGTTCTCTACTACTATAACAGTTCCTGGCACAAAGGAAAAATTAGAATTTCTCAAAAGTATTTTCTTATACAGCACTGCATTTAATGCCCACAACAGTACCAAGGAGTAGTGAAAAACAGAACAAATGAGCTGGCTGTGGTGGCGCACACCTTTAATCCCAACACTCGAGAGGCAGAGGCAGTTGGATCTCTGTAAGTTCGAGGCCAGCCTGGTCTACAATGAGAGTCTAGGACAGCCAGGCTAAACACAGAAACTTCATCTTGAATAACTGGAAAAAAAATCTAAGTTGCATAAATTTATTTTATAATATGAAAGCACAGATAGATACACAAATATGTTCAATGGCTTTTCTACAACCAGTGTGGTACTGGCAGAGCCATCCTGGAACCAGCATCTCCAGAAACAATCCTTATGAGTTCACATCAAATGTTTCCAGGAACATATGAAATACCACATGTACATTTAATTTTGCACAATAATCTGTAAAAGCTCAACTTGACATCTTTTCCTTTAAACTATTCCCAAACATGAAACAGCAACTAAACTGTGTAAGTCACAGCAGCTGTTTTTCTTCTTCTCACAGAAAAGCCATGATAGAGGTCATTACACTATCTTTAGAATTTACAGATCCTGTGAAATTTCTGACCAAAAGGAATAGGAGGGAATGTGTCAACAAAGAGTTCAGTGCTACAGTATTTCCTGTCTCCTGCACCTGATGCAGCACACTTATTCCAGATGGGTAAACCAACACCTTGATAAACAAGCCAATAGTATTAATTCTCAAAAACTCTCCTGATGGCATTCTGCAGAACAGCATGACAAAGAAACTATCCGAAGATGAAATAAACACAAATATTTATCTTACTTGGGCAGGTTTGCAAAAATGACCTAAGAACCTGTAATCTAGCTTTCAACACCCAAGAAGGTTAAGAATTAGCAATTTGGGCCGAGTGTGGTAACGCACACCTTATTCCCAGAACTTGGGAGGCAGAGGCAGGCAGATCTCTGTGAGTTCCAGGCCAGCCTGATCTACAGAGTTGAGTTCCAAAACAGCCAGGGCTGTTATACAGAGAAACATTGTCTCAAAAAAAAAACTTAAAAAAAAAAAATTAGCATCTTTAAAAAAATAGAAGTTTGGTTTGCATCTTGACAAAATAAGTATTTTGACATTAAAAAAGGCTAGGGTTACATAAAAGTGCTGTTATTAAAAAAATATATTAGACCCTAAAATAATACAAATTAACTTCCAGCTTTTGTCAACACTTATTCCCCTTTCCAGCACTGCTAACCAGGTTAAAAGGTGTGTATCTGGGCCAGAAAAGACAGTGACCTTTTCAGGACAGCTCTGTATCTCCAGCTCATGTGTCAGGTATTATAACCCAGTCCTTCAGTAAGCTCCTTTTAAAATGAATTATGACAAATTACAAGATTAGCACTACTGATAATCTAGGAAAAGCCACAAGAGGGGGGAAAAAAAACCTTAAGTACTAGACTTAGTACTAGACTTAGAACACTGACAGATTATAAGCAAATGAAAAATATGACAGAGTATATAATGTAATTAGTGTAAATGCAACAGATTCATGGTCAGATTTCATTCTAGGTACAGCTGAGAAATGAGCTATCATTTCTGAACAAAACAAATTCCTTCATCCATAAAATTACAGACTGAGATGGTAAGAACTCAGCAGGTAAAGGTGTTTGCAGACAGCCTGACAACATGAGTCCATCTCTGGAACCCACATGGTGGGAAGAGAACAACTCCAAAAACCATCTTCTCACCTCCACAGAAAGGAGCTAGCACACCCACATATACATATAAAATTAATAAGTGTGATTTTTTTTGGTTAGACTACATGCACTACTTTTTAAATAGTCAGTTTAAACTTGATCCTATGATAAATAACTATTCTCCAAATATATCTAATATGAACAAATTTAACTTATTCCTTAAAAGTATATTATTTCACAATTCAATCATATTTTAAACATTGTACAAAAAAAACCTAAGAAACAGACAACAGAGGAAACCTAAACATTTCAGAATCTGTACATTTTGGAATTATTTCTAGAAAGTAAAAATGAAATCATATGGGTTTCTCTGAGGTGTTCATATCTTTTAAACACGCATATCAAAGTATTTTACATATGAATTTCATGAAAATCTGAGATTTTCTTTGAAACTTTTCTTTGAAGTAAATGAGTGTGCAGTGGAGTAAAATATTCTTAAGACATATTGACCTTAAACTGTTAAGTTCTAAAATTGGATGATTGAGGAGGTTCCTTATACTTGAGGTTCTCCAAGTTCATGTGTGCATGAGCATTCCATTTCAAAGTTTTCTGGCAGGGAGTGTTGCTCAGTTAAACAGCTTGCCCCTCAAATACAAAGAATCCCTGGCACCATCAAGGAAAAGAAAAAGGGAAAGATGCATAGAGAGGGAAGAAAGAAGGGAGAAAGGGAGCAAAGAAGGAAAAGGGGAGAGACACAAAGGCAGATAAAGCAAAAAGGGGGTAGAAAGGAGGAAAGGAGACTTTGTGTTCAGAACTGAGATGAGTTCTCTTAGGCCTGGAAAGGCAGGTGGCAACAGGTGATGGCAACGGTAACAAAACCAAGTTTATTTTGTGTCCTATCTGCTCTCCTCTTAAAAACAATAATGAAGGTTCATTGGACATATATTCTAAATCTTAGGTGCCATTCAGAAGCTGTCTGAATTTATATGAAGAGAACTTGACTGATAAAGGAATTGCAAAAAAAGAGGCAACATATAATGATCACAACACATGGAAAATGTCAGCTGCAAAAGAAGAAGCTAATGAAAGTTTACAGACACAGAACTTGGACTTTAAAACGAAAATCAGTCTCTTAAGAATATTTCAGCACTTTTCAAAGTTGTCAGAGTGTAAATAGACCATAAGGATGAAGAAATAATCTTCACCCAAGTGCTTCATGTCTGCTAAGCAAATGCTCTACCACTAAGCTACACCACCAGCCCCAGTCACTTGTTTATATTGGTTTTACCTGTAAACAGGACCTTAATTTTTATGGGAATAAAATACTGAATATCAATTATCAATTAACACTGAAAAAGAAAAAATATGTCAGCCAGTGGTGACACACGCTTTTAATCCCAGCACTCAGGCATCAGAAGCAGGCAAATCTCTGAGTCTGAGGCCAGCCTGGAGTACACAGTAAGTTCCAGGACGGCCAGGGCTATACAGAGAAACCGAAACCCTGTCTTGAAAAAAAAGAAAAAGGAAAAACAATTTCACCAATCAACTTTCAAGTCACCTCTAGTAATTTAAGGTTTTTCATATATCTTATTTTCTCTAAGTACAATATATCTGTTTTAAGATAATTCATCATGTGTGTCTACCTGCTAAGTGAAGACTGGGAAAGCATCAGAAATAAAAACATATTTCAAGAATAACTTATTATAACAAAAATATTTGTTTGCCAATTTATAAGAATATGAAAAACAAATGAGAAAACTTAATCATATTTAAGGGAATTCTTTTAAGTTGCCAATTGAAATGAGATTAAAAAACTAGTAATCGGGGCTGGAGAGATGGCTCAGCGGTTAAGAGCACTGGCTGCTCTTCCAGAGGTCATGAGTTCAATTCCCAGCAACCACATGGTGGCTCACAACCATCCATAATGAAATCTGGTGCCCTCTTCTGGCCTGCAGATATACCTGCAGACAAAACACTGTATACAAAATAAATAAATCTTTAAAAAAAAAAAAAAAAAAAAACTAGTAATCAAGCCAGGCAGTGGTGGCGCACGCCTTTAATCCCAGCACTTGGGAGGCAGAGGCAGGCGGATCTTTGCGAGTTCGAGGCCAGCCTGGTCTACAAATTGAGTCCAGGACAGCCAGGGCTACACAGAGAAACCCTGTCTTGAAAAACCAAAAAAAAAAAAAAAACTAGTAATCAGACCACAAAAGACCTACAGCAGTGGTTCTTAACCTGTGGGTCATGACTCCTTGGGGGTCGAACAACCCTTTCACAGGGGTCACATATCAGATATACTGCATATCAGATATTTACATTATAATTCATAACAGTAGCAAAATTATAAAGTAGCAACAAAAATAATTGTATGGTTGGAGTCACCATAACATGAGAAACTATAATAATTAACCATTGGGAAGGTTTAAAACCACTGACCTCAAGTATAATCTAAGAAACAACACCAAGTTTTGATTCTCTGGACTTAGATTATGTCCCACTGAAAGGCATATATCTAATGAAATCATTCTAATCAATGCAAACCTACATGACTCAATAAACAGTTGCCAACTAAAATTTAAAATACCTTCTAATTACAATTAGCAACTTGTTAGGTTATTTTCCCTAAAGACATATCTTGATTTAATGTTTAACTCTCCAAATAGTAAAATAATTATATAAGTGGTGCCTGTTCTTAAATTATTTTCCACTGTCCTTTACTGACCTCATCTAAAGACACTGTCATTTTAATATTGCAAATCTATACCAGCTTCTCTGACAAGTTTGCATTTCAACTTCATAAAAATTAATGAACCTTTGCCAAGCTGTGGTAGCACACATCTTTAGTCTCAGCATTCAGAGACAGAGGCAGGTGGATCTCTGAGTTTGAGGACAGCCAAAGCTACAAAGAGAAAACTGTCTCAATTAATTAATTAATCAAATCAATCAATCTTCATTTAAATGTACTTCGTGCTTTGTCAGTCCTGATGCTTCAATGGCTTTATACTATTCCCCTGGAAAGAAATTTAACAGGAGGCAATCTGTATTTTTCATACTTATGACAGAAGTTGGATTGGTATCCTCAGGTTACAACATAAAATTTCCTGAAAAGATTAAATCAAACAGTACCAGCCGGACGTGGTGGTGCCCACCTTTAATGCCAGCACTCAGGAGGCAGAGGCAGGTGGATCTCAAGGCCAGCCTGAATTACAAAGTGAGTCCAGGACAGCCAGGGCTGATACACAGAGAAACCCTTCCCCAAAAACAAACAAAAAACCCAGTACCTTTAATATTTCTAAGTTCAGCAACTAAACTAACTACTGCATTTTTCCTACGTTAACTTTAGAGTCTCCTTCCATGATACACAGCTTCATCACAGATTCAATAGTAACTTTTTTTTTCCCCTCTCTTTTTACTATGGATTCTTTTTTTTTTTTTTTTTTTTTTTTGGTTTTTCGAGACAAGGTTTCTCTGTGTATCCTTAGCTGTCCTGGACTCACTTTGTAGACCAGGCTGGCCTCGAACTCACTGAGATCGGCCTGCCTCTGCCTCCTGAGAGCTGGGATTAAAGGCCTGAGCCACCACGCCCAGCTTACTATGGATTCTTAACATGAAATGTCTTCTTCGTTATTATTTATCTACAAAATGCATTAACTGAAATATGAACTAGGAATCATATATAATATGCAATTTTAAAATGCCAATGTGAGCTGGAGAGATGACTCAGAGGTTAAGAATACTGTCTGCTCTTCCAGAGGACCTGGGTTCAATTCCCAGCACCCACATGGCAGCTCACAACTGTCTGTAACTCTAGTTCCAGGGAATCTGAAACCCTTAAACAGACAAAATACCAATGCACATAAAATAAAAAATAAAATATTTTTAAAAGATGTCAGTGTAATATGGAAAGAACCTAAGTGGACTACATAATTTATTTATAGCTAATAAAACTTCAATGGTGTTACAGTCCCAATTAGGTACAAAGATAAGAAACTAAAGCTTGTTTAAAAACATGTATTCCATAAACATTCTGCTAGTGACCAGAATTGTAATTCCCTGTTTTATAGGCACTGAGATGAAAACTAATAACCATTCAATTGTAACAACAATATCATCAGATTATGTATAACACTATTTGTTTACTATGTATTTGGCACTATTATAAACACACTGCACACATTATTTAATCACCACAAAATGTATGAGGGTCTTTAATTATAATTCACAGGCCCAAACCCAGAGATCTTTAAAAAGATAAGTGGGGTTTAGGGAGATGGCCCAGTGGTTTTAACAGCACTAGCTGCTGTTCCAGAGAACATTGAGTTCCGTTCCCATAACCCTATCTGGCAGCTCACTATTATCTGTAATTCCAGCTCCAGAGAATCTAGTGCCCTCTTCTGGCTCCATAGGCACTAGTATACTAACCACAAAACACAGCATAAGTGAAACTCAAGCTTAAAAAAACAAAAAAAAAAAAACCATGAACTAAATTACCCACAACAGTCAGGCATGGTAGAACATAACCAATTATAACACCAAAACTTGTGAGGGCTGAGACAAGGTTGCTAGTTTTTAACTAGTCAAAGCTCCAAAATTACAAAAAAATAAGTAATTACCCACAATATAAGTAAGAAAGTGGCAAAGTAATAATTGAAAGTTCTGCTGGAGGAAGTTCAGCACTTAAGAGCACTTGCTACTCTTGCAAAGGACCCAAGTTCAGTTCCCAGCACCCATGGTGGACAGCTCACACTCATTGTAACTTCAACTCCAGGGGAATCCAATGCCCTCTTCTGACCTCCATAAACACCCACACACATGCAGCATATGCTCAAATATTCTTACACAGAGATTCACATAAAAAATCTATTTGAAAAATTTTAATTTTAATTCTAAATTATGTGTATGTAGGTAGAGGGTATATGCATTTGAATGCAGGTATCTGCAAAAGCTACAGACATTAGATCCCTCTGGAGCTGGACTTACAGGCTGTGAGCATCTAGCATAGTTACTGAGAACCAAACTCAGGTGCTCTACAAGAATAATTCTCATTCTTAACAGCTAAGCAGAATCATCTCCACAGCTCACTAAATAAATCTTTTTTTTTTTTTTTTTTAAGTTTTGTTAAGCTGGGTGGTGGCGGGGAGGCAGAGCTGGCAGATCTCAAGGCCAGTCTGGTACACAGAGCAATATTCAGGACAGCTAGGGCTACACAAAGAAACCCTGTCTCAAAAAAAAAAAAAAAAAAAAAAAAAAACCAAAATTTTGTTGATCTATATAGCTATACCCAACTCTAACCTTCTAAATCACTCAGTTTCCAAACAACTCTTGAAGAACTCCCTAATCCATAAACCATAAAGAGTAGAGATCCAGAGTTCTTCCTAACAAAGCACCACTGCAGACACAATCTTACCTTCAGTACAGTATTTATAAACCAGTTGTTTATACAATACAAAAGCAATCTCATTGCCAATCTCTCAACTCTCTCCCTCAGTCCACTATGCTCTTCTCCATATAATCTACTTCTGACTGAAACAGCTTCTAAATTTTAATCTTAAACTTGGATGCAAAGCAAGTCCAACCACTTTCACAAAGTCTCTAGTAGGTCCAACTGAAAAGATCTTTGCAAAATCTTTATTAAATTTCTATAATCTACAACTATTTACTTATTAATCATATCCTTGCTTTTATTCCAAAAGCATGCTTTTCTCCGAACTATAAATTGAGAACCGTAACTATCAAAATATAGTATCCAGCTCAGTACATAAATATGAGATAAATAAATATTGGTAAGTAGCGTGTCTGATATCTGATAGACCCGGATTTTAATCTACTATCTTCTGGCTGTTTAACAGTAGCTTGTCAGTAGCTTGGTAGTAAGTAATCTTGAGTTTCTAAACTTACTTGTAATTAAATGTACATTTCACCCACATTATTACAAAATGCTAAGTTTTTTTAAAAACTGCCCTCAAAAAAACGGGACAGACTGACAGCTCTAAGCACCTTTAATAATGAATCCAGGAGACAAAAGAATGGTATTTTCAATGCACTCAAATGAATACAAGGGTTGGAGAGATGGCTTAGCAATTAATAGTTGCTGGCAGGGTGTGGTGGCACACACTTTTAATACAAGCACTCAGGAGGCAGAGGCAGGCACATCTCTGTGAATTCAGGGGCAGCCTTGTCTACAGAGTGAGCTCCAGGACAGCCAGGGCTACACTGAGAAACCCTGTCTCAAAAAAAAAAAAAACTTGCTGATTGCAGAGAACATGGATTCAGTTCCCAGTACCCACAACAGTACCTTACAATTGCCTATAACACCAATTGCAAGGGATCTACCTTTTGGCCTCCACAGGTACCTACATACAAGTGGTCCATATACAAAGAAGCAGGCATACATACATATACACATAAAATAAGTTATGATATTCTTTTAATCCCAGCACTCGGGAGGCATAGGCAGGCGGATCACTGTGAATTCAAGGCCTACAAAGCAAGTCCAGGACAGCCAGAGCTGTTACACAGAGAAACCCTGTGTCGAAAAACCAAAAAAAGGAAAAATGGAAAAAAAACAAAACCAAAAAATGGGAGAGCCTTGGGAATTCAGACAAAAAAAAAAAAAAGAAGCTAAGAGGGTGCTATATATCTGAATAAATTCAAATATTAACATTACATATCTAATATTTAAACTTTTTTCTATGTTAAATACTGAATATATATAATTAATTATGTAACTAAAATAGGCTATAAGTTAAGAAGAGGGCAAATTACTACATAATTTATATGTTAGAATTTTAAAGGATAATATTAATATTTTAAAGTTAAAGATGCAAAACTATTTTTTAAACAACTTTAAAAACTTTTAAAGAAACTAAGGAGAAAACACATTATTGGTCATAATCCAAAAAACACACTCCTAAAAGCCATAATCACAAATGCCATAATCCAAATGCTTAAATTTCATAACACAAATGTGATGTTTAAAATCCTACAAATAATTCCAAAATACCAAATGCTACAATTTCGTAACACCAAAATCTCATGTTTAAAATCTTAGAAATCATAATTCCAAAATACCAAATGCTGAAATCCAGAAAGCCAACTTCTTAAAAGTTATAATTCTCATATTTAAAAGGACTTTTAAAACATGGGCCAGCAAAATGGTTCCTCAGGAAAAGTACTTATCACTGAGCCTGGTGACCTGAGTTCAATCCCCAGAACCTACATGATGGAAGGAGAAACTGCCACAATTTGTCCACTAACCTCTATACCCATACAATACACACAAACACACACACACACAATTTTACAACAATGTTGGTGGAGATATGCAGAGAAATATGACCTTTATTTTTGGATATTATTGACTTTATTTAGAGACCAATGAGATGACTCAGGGCCTAAGTTCTGTCTATCCCTGGGATCCCTGGGATCCCTGGGATGAAGAGAGAGGACTGAATCCTGCAAGTTGTCCTCTGACCTCCACATGTGGGTTGTGGTACATATACCAGTGTGTGCTCCCAGGCACACAAACTAAATGCAATGAAACTAAATACAATGTAGTAAAATGTTAAATGTACTTACAAAAAAACAGGTCAAAAAGAGGACATCAGGAAAGCAAACTACCATTTCTATTATGCTAAATTGGAAACACCTAGTAAATTAGAGATTATTTCTTGTAGTCACAACTGCCTCTGGAATTCGTGGTGAAAACTCTATCATTTCTTTGGGTGATCATATCTGAATCCCAATCTTTATGAAACAGAGCCAAAATCCAGATGGTAATTAAAAAGCTAATAATTCAAGTAGAGCATAATAGCCCACAGCAACACTCAGAAGACTGAGGAGTCAGGAGGAAGACAAGTTTCATGCCTAGCCTGGACTATATAGCAAAGCATGATCTCAGAAAATGAATAAATAATGAGCTGGTGAGATGGCTCACTAAGAACTGTTACAACTGAGCAAACAATTTGAGGGTAAGACCACAGAACTTTCCTAGAGACTGGATATAGCATGTGAGAATGATCCTTAACCCCATGGTTATTAGACTGAACAATTCGTGGGTAGCACTCCCTTCATCAGACATGATGAGACCTATAAGTAGAACATATTCTTAATGGAAATCTAAACTAGAAAGGTCACACACTGCCTATGGAACTATAAAATTATGCAATCATTTTTTGGAAAAGGAGACTGATATGCAAGCATGTTCCATTCTAAATGTATATTAGACATCCTAGTGATTAGGTAGTTGAATATATGACATTGAATAAACATATTCTCCAGCTAAGATATCTCAGCTAAGCCGGGCGGTGGTGGCGCACGCCTTTAATCCCAGCACTTGGGAGGCAGAGGCAGGCGGATCTTTGTGAGTTCAAGGCCAGCCTGGTCTACAAAGCGAGTCCAGGACAGCCAGAGATATTCAGAGAAACCCTGTCTCGAAAAACCAACCAACCAAACAAAAAAAAAAAAAAAAAAAAAAAGATATCTCAGCTAGAGATATTAACTTATAAGCCAAAGTAAAAGCAGTTTTTCAAGATGGTACTTGAAGAATACAAGTCTAGATGATGTCCTCAATAGTCTCTTGAGGTTTTAAAATGAAAAAAGAGGGGCTAGAGAGATGGCTCAGCGGTAAAGAGCACTGGTTACTCTTCCAAAGGTCCTGAGTTCAATTCCCAGCAACCACATGGTGGCTCACAACCATCCACAACATGATCTGATGCCCTCTTCTGGGTGCAGATGTTCATGCAGATAAAGCACCCATACATAAAATAATTAAATCTGTAGGAAAAAAAAAGAAAAAGTGTGAAACAAAGGAAAAAGAAGCTGATAAGGACTTGCCAATAAAATTAGAAGTAGGAAGAAGACAGAAGGTAGACAACACAGCATCCTGAAAGCCAAGAGTACTTGAAGAGATATGAGTACTCAACTGCCAACTGCTGCTTTTACATCAAACCAACTGAAGAATGAAAACTGACTACTAAATGTAGGCATGCTGGTGTTACTCATGACCTTGTCAAGGGCACTTTCAGTTGAAAAGCAGAAAAGGACTAATACAAACTAGTTTGAGAAAATGATGGAGAAAATTTGAAGTAATTAATGCACTGCCAATGGGACTATAAAGTCATGCAATCATTTTTTTTTGGAAAATAAGTTAAACTTCTTCAAAACATCAAATATAACTTATGTGACTAATAATTAATAAAGTTAATTCTGTAAGCATCTTAAAATAGATTCAAAAATATTGCTGGGTGGTGGTATATGGCTTTAATCTCAGTACTGAGGCAACAGAGGCATGCAAATCTGAGTTCAAGGCCAGCACCATCTACAGAGAAAGTTCCAAGACAGGCAGGGCTACACAAAGAAACCCTGTCTTGAAAAACAACAAATAGAGAGGGAGGTGAGCTGTGATTGGGATGTGAGATAAATAAAGTATAAACTTATACATTAAAAAAAAGAAAAACCAAAAAAAATAAAATTATACAAATATTTTTCATAATAACCAAAATATGGAAACAAGTCTAATGTCATCAACTAATGAACAGATAAGAAAAATGTGGTATATGGATATACCACATAAAATATAATGGTCATAAAAAATAACAAAGGGTTGGTAATGGGTATGGTATGAATGAGCCTTGAAAATCAGTAGGGTTTGAATGTCTTTCATAAGATCAGTCTGAACACTTGGTCCCCAGCTGTTGGTTCTGCTTAGGAAGTAGAGTCTTCCTGGAGGCAGGCCTTAAGACTATTATACACTGGTCTCACTTCCTGTTCTCTCTGCATCCTGAGTATGGATGCAATGAGTGAGACCTGCCAGCTTCCTGCTACCCTGCTTTCGGCTCTATCTTCCCTACTATGATGGGCTATACCAACAAGAAACTATAAGTCAAAACTAATCCTTTCCCCCTTTCGTACAAGAACATTAATCAAAAATATAATTAAGGCAAATAAATCAAACATAAAGGCCATGAATTACATGATCCCACTAATAAAGATGTTCAAAAATAATAGGTAAATCCTTCAGATGTAGCAAGTAGATCAGTGATTTACAGAGACTAGAGAGTAAACAGACACTGCTCAGGGCTTTTTTTTTTTTTTTTTGGTTTTTCGAGACAGGATTTCTCTGTGTATCCTTGGCTGTCCTGGACTCGCTTTGTAGACCAGGCTGGCCTCGAACTCACAGAGATCCGCCTACCTCTGCCTCCCGAGTGGCTTTTTTTTTTAATGGGTAATGACAATGAATGTACAAGGATGGAATAAAGCATGAAATCATACCCTTGAACTTTGTTATATGACATCTTAAGAGTGAAGACATCATGACCACAGCAAGTCTTGTAAAGGAACGCATAACTGGTACTTGCTCACAGTCTCGGAGGTTTAGTCCATTATCTTCAGGATGGAAAGCATGGGAGCATGCAGGCAGACACGGTAGCTAAGAGTTCTACATACAGATCCTTGGGCAGCAGAGAGACCCTGGGCTTGGCTGAGTTTTTGAAACCCCAAAGCCCACCCCAGTGACACACTTCCTCCAACAAGGGCACAAATCCTCATCTCTGCCAAGCAGCACCATTTCCTAACTATCAAGCATTCAAATAGATGAGCCATTTGGGGCATTTCTCATTCAAACCAGCACTTATGGATAAAATTGCAGGAAAAAGGAAGAGAAATGGGAAGACTGAGAAACAGTTGGCATAAACAAATTCAATAAGTTTTATTACAAAAGAGATGTATGTAATAGTACACTCCTTCAATCCCAGCACTTGGGAGGCAGAGCAGGCAGACCTCTTAAGTCCGAGGCCAGCCTGCTCTATCTCCATAGTCACTATGGTAGTCTATGTCTGCACACAAACATGTGTTTCCAGCTATGTTCAGATATACCAAATATAGGTGCAGAGCACAAAAGTCAAAAGGTGCTTAGAACCAAGTCTGAGTCCTCTGCAAAAGCAACAAGGATTATTAGCTGCTGAGCCACCTCCCAGCCCTTTCCTTAAAAAATAAATAATTTTTTTTTAATTAAGTTTTTCAGATAGGGTTTCTCTGTATAGCTCCAGCGGTCCTGGAACTAGCTCTGTAGACCAGGCTGGCCTCAAACACAGATTCACCTGCCTCTGCTTCCTGACTGATAGGATTTAAAGGCATGTGCCACCACTGCCCAGCTCTCCTAAATTTCATGTTATGGCTAATATTCCAATTCAGATTCAGAAGTCAGAATATCAGGAGGAACCGTCTTAAGCTTCTATTCACTTCCATCATCAAATTAAGTACTAAGTACTAACTAAAGATGTAATGCAAAAAGCTCTCCCCTCTTCTTGGCCTTTTCCCCCAATCCAATGCTCTCAAAAGATGTACTAGCTCTATCCTACTTGCCTCTAGAAGGTAAGTGAATACAATGAAATGATCCTTTTACTTTTTGTAGACCAGACTGGCCTAGAGATCCACCTACCTCTGACGCCTCGGTACTGGGATTAAAGGCATGTGCCACGACGCTCAGCTCAAAATGATCCTTTATTTTTCTTTTTATTGTTCTCTTATTTTCTGAATTTCATATCATGCACCCTGTTCCCTCTCATCTCCTACCTCCCCTCAGACCCACCCTCCGCCCCTGAAACCTCTCCCAACATTTAAAAAAAAAAAATCTCATTGTAGAAGCTGTAGTGTGTCTCAATGTGTCCAACAATATTCCATTTTGGAGACACTTTTTTCCTAGCAAATGTTCATTTTAATGAGTCTGGTATGGAGGCCTCTGGCTTCTGCTACTTTGTCAATACTGGAACTTCACTGAGACTCCTCTCAGTTATACTGTTGTCCTTTGTTATGGAGAGCCTGTAGTTTTTGGTCTGTGGAACTGGCCTCTTCATGCACTCCAGCAGTTCTTCCATGGAGTATATGTTGGTGTGGGCCAACTCAAAGCCCTGGTTCTGAGCCTGCAACCCCCCACATCCAGGGCCAGTTCTACTATGCAAGGTAAGATATAGGGCTTGCTCTCCCGAGTGCTGCAGCATGTGAGAGGCAGGGACAGCTCTCCTGCTCTTGTGACCCCCATCAGGGTCAGATCTCCTGTCCACCACTGGTGGTGAGGGCAAAAGGGAAGGGAGGGGATCTCTCCCTTGCCAACACCACTGAAAAACAGACAAAAAGCAGGGCTGGCCCTCCCATACTCACTCCCTTGGGGATGGCTCAACCACAACTCCCACATCCAGGGCCAGCAGGGTTCTTTTAGTCTCTGGTTTGCTTCCTGTCCTGGGAGCCAATGTGGGGGTTGTCTGGTACTGGACTGGTGGTCATCACAGGCTAGCTCTCCCTGTCTGGGACCCATAGCGACAAATTGGTGTTGGTCTCTAGCTTGATTTTTTTTCCAGGAATGTTAGGCTACTATTCTTTCGATGTTCAGAGGTCAGAACACATGCCCTCTTTTCTCTCTGTCATCTAATGATGCACATGTGACACAGCAGCCACATCTGCAATGCCTCTAGGGGCAGTGAATGATCCTCTCTTTAAAAAACAGATTTGATTGTCACCTTCCTCAGATAGGGCTCCCCATGAACTCATCCAATCTCCCTGTTTCTCTGCCCTCTACCAGAGCCATCCTGCTTGCTTAGCATTGTTACCTGAACACAACGTGCCATTATCTATCTTTTTTCTGCTTCTATGGGGCACATAGATCCTTCACACTACTGCACTACTTGCTTTTTGTCCTTCAAAACCCAATTGGGCTACTTATTTCTTCAACAAGCTATTTACCCCTATTCCAGCCTCAATAGTGATTTACCTCCTTTCCTTTTTTTTTTTGTAAGTACTTTATTTTTTTTTTCAAGTTACATCTCAGTCGCAAACCCTTCCCTATTCCCCCTTCCTGTCCCACCCTTTCACCCTCTTCCCCCCCCCAACAGCTTCTCTTTTCATTCCAACAAATGGTTCTTTCTCTTATAACAGTAAATTCTATACAAAACAGCAGAATTAAATATGCCACATTTATGAGAGTTAAATGGCCCAGTATACCTTCCCAATGTCCAGTTCATACATATTTGGGCCCTGACTTTAACCTTCTACCTTCTAACCATCTCCATGAGTTTAAAGTTCTATAACTGACTTAGTTTTCATACTAACTTGCATCACTATTATAACCATCTTCTTAGATCTAGAACGCCCTCTTGATTCCTAAACAACTCAAAATTTAGCTATGAGACTCAAGCTGTCTATTCTTCAACCACCTCAGAGAGCTGAGAAGGATAAATATATCTGATTGTATAGGAAGTGCAGGGCCTGCAGCTTCCAATACTAAGAGATGACAAACCAGGGACTACCTAGACAGTTCCCATTTTCTCTCCATACATTCCAGCATCAGTCTTCAGCCTTTTGGTCCTGTTTCTCTGACAGACATTTTGTGCTATTCCCATACCCTGGTCTTATCTAGAAAACTATCACACTTGTAGTTAGAAAAACACAAAGGCAAGCTTCCACCAGGAGATACAGATTCCAAAATCCTGCACTCAAGCATTACTGAGGAAGGACTGAGCCAATCACAATCTACCTCCCAGAAATATGGACATTAAAATAGAAAATTGGTTTGTCTATGCGGCTGAGAAATGTTAAGGAGAAAATAAAGGCTATGAGAACAGTCACACAACTTTACTGGGAAAAAAAAAGCAGATCCTCAAAAAGAATAGAACCAACATGGTAGGCAGAGTGAACTGGTTAAAGAAAACACAATCTTAAAGGCCTTCTGACTGTTGCTTCTAGTCCTACCTAAGCCTCCAAATTCTCGCCTTTGGCATCAATAAGCAAGACCTCTTATTTCTATTATTTGCAACTAAAAGTACCAAATAGTATTTTACTAAACTTTCTTTCCTATATCTCTTTCCTACTAGAACTATGAAGTCAGACAGTGTCTTATTCACGTTTCCATCTGCAGGACTAGTAGACCTTTAAAACCATCAGGTGCTAGCCGGGCAGTGGTGGTGCACACTTAATCCCAGCACTCAGGAGGCAGAGGCAGGCAGATCTCTGTGAGTTCAAGGCCAACCTGGTCTACAGAGCAAACTCCAGGACAGCCAAGGCTACACAAAGAAACCCTGTCTCCAAAAAAAAACAAAAAACAAAAAAAATTAAGTGCTTAATTAATGAATACCATTCACGTCATACTAAGATTTGCACATTTCCATATAAAATTTAATAAAATGTATAAACAAGTACTGTTCTTTAAATAAAATAATGATGGAATGAGGGGCTAGAGAGATGGCTCAGTGATTAAGAGCACTTGCTGCTCTTACAGAAGACCCAGATTAAGTTTCTAGGACTCATATGGTCATTTATAACCACAGGTAACTTCAGTTTCAGAAGATACACCACATTCTTCTAAACTACACAACCACCAGGCACACATATGATGCACATACATATATGCTGGCAAAACACTCAGAGATATAATAAAAGTCTCAAACAGAAAACAATAATTAAATGCTAAGAGCAATAAAATTAATTGTTGTTCTTTTGTTTTTTGAGATAGGGTTTCTCTGTATTGCCCTGGCTGTCCTGAAACTAGCACTGTACAACCAGTCTGTCCTTGAACTCAGAGATTCACCTGCCTCTGCCTCCTGGGTACTAAGATTAGAGACATGCACCACTACCACCCAAAATTAATTTTTATATTCATCAAAAAATATGCAGGTGGAAAATGTGAGATAAATAAAAGGAAATATTAACACTACAACTGATGTATTATAATTATTTCAGCTTTTTGAATGTTTAAGATTTTCATAACAAAATCAGGGAGAATTGTAACAGTAATATATTGCATTGACTTATATAAAAACAGACTACATAAATACATACACTCTAGCTAACAGATTATATATGTTGCTCTTAACCTTATAATGACAATTCAACTAGTATAGTTAAGTAGCTTCTTTTCTTTTGGCAATAGGTTTTCAAAGTGTGGAATCCATTTTTCTCATTTAGTTGCTTCTTTTAAGGTGAAACCATGAGGCAGACAAGGTTTAATCATAGCACACAAGCAGTAGAGGTAGGTCAGTCTCTACATGGTCAAGTGAGTTTGAGATCAGCTTGAGCTACATATTTAATTCCAGGTCATTCAGGGCTACATAGTGAAGCTGCCACAAATAAACAAGCAAACAAAGACAACAGTGAAGTACAAATAAAATATAAAACTAAATACTTCCAATTTCATGCCTTTTTTTAAAACTAGTTTTTCAAAGAACAATCTAAATCAATGTCTATATTATCATAACCATTCATCAAAACAACAGAAAAAGAAAAAGGTTTTAAGCTATTAACTTTCTTCCAAAGGCAAAGCAGACATAACCACAGACTTCCAAAACTGGTCAAAAATTCAGAGTACCTACCTCATCTAGGAAAATATTGTGCATCTATTCAATGGCTTAATCTTTGTTTCTATTAGACATACATGGTATTAATACAGGTGAATACAGGAAATCACATTATGGCCAGGATTTGAATGACCTATCTGATAACTAATTATAGCTGAGCTTTATTTAAATAATGTAAATGTGATTTCAGCCAAATAAAGACATGACAGAACTTTCCATTCTCAGCCAATGGTAGAACAAATTTTATATGTAACTTTTTCTTAATCTAGTTTTTACTTTTTATTCAGTATTTATATGTTAAAATAACAGGCTACAGAAGACCTGAGTAACTATATTCTTACAAAACCACCCAAAGAATGCTAGCCTGAATGATACAGACCTCAATGAAGCTTCAGAGAATTTAAAATATAATCTACTAAACAATTATGAAAACCTATCAAACAAAAAGTAAAAATTGCATCTTCAGTATACCATTGTTATCCTAAAGAGTATAGGTCACAAATCGGGCACAAAAAGAACAGCTCTTGTACATTTTGTTATAGCTCAGCAACAGGGCCCGTGTATAGCATGCAACAAGGCCCTGGGTTTGAGCTTGGAGAACACATGAGCAGGGGGAAGGAGGATGGTATTTGTCTGTTTGATCTACTCTCATTAATAGCAAAACTAAGCTGAAAGGAATTGCTAGAGGGTATTTTTATTATAGAGAAAATGAAATAAAATTATGATTCTATCAAAATTCAGCTACACTAAACTCACCTTTTCTGAAATAAATCAAAGAAAAGAATCTCTAACAAGATAAGGTTCTAAGAAAAGTAATAAAAAAATTAAAAGAAAAAATAAGCTTGTGAAGTTTGGTATGTTAAAATTGGAATATCCAGGCATGGTGGCATCCTTAATCCCAGCACTTGGGAGGCAAAAGCAGGCAGATCTCTTTGTGTTCAGGGCCAGTCTGATATACATAGCAAGTTCCTGGCTAGCCATGGCTACAGAATAAAGATTTGTCTCAAAAAAAGGGGAGTGTGGGCTGGAGAGGTGGCTCAGAGGTTAAGAGCACTGGCTGTTCTTCCAAAGGTCCTGAGTTCAATTCCCAGCAACCACATGGTGGCTCATAGCCATCTATATTGAGATCTGCTGCCCGAGCATATATGTAGAGCAAATACTGTATACATAATAAATAAATAAATAAAATGTTTTTTAAAAAAGGGGGGGAGTGTATACCCTGAAGTTTCCATGTTATTTTCTGATTAATAATCCACCTGTATGAATACTTAACATTCTGCAACAGCCCAGAGCTTCCAATACCTAATTCAAGTTACCAAAAACTCTGAACAGAAAACACACTACCCACAACACTTTAATACTAAGGAAAATCCTGGATGTGGTGGCACTTGCCATTACCTAAGCACCCAGAAGGCTGAAGGAGGAGGATCACTAGTCCAAAGCCAACCTGGACTACACAGCAAAAACACTGTCTCAAAAAGACATTTTTAAAAACCTGGGCATACTGACACACAACTTTAATTGTAGCATGGGAGGTGGAGGCAAGTGCATCTCTGTGAGTTTAAAGCAAACTGAATCTACATAGCCAAACTTTGTCCCCCCCCACAAAAAAAAAAAAAAGAATAAGTTCTAGGCTTCTTAGGCAAGGTTGAAACTATCCAATAAATACTGTATTTCACAAGAAATACATTTACTAAGAGCCAATGGCTCACGTCTGTGAACTAGAATTTGAGAAGATCATCTAGAGGTCAAAGATGTACATTGTGAGTTCCAGGTCAGCTTGGGCAACAGTGTGAGACAGAAATTGTCTCAAGAAAGGAAGAGAACCCGGGCGTGGTGGAGCACGCCTTTAATCCCAGCACTTGGGAGGCAGAGGCAGGCGGATCTCTGTGAGTTCAAGGCCAGCCTGGTCTACAAAGCAAGTCCAGGACAGCCAGGGCTGTTACACAGAGAAACCCTGTCTCGAAAAACCAAAAAAAAAAAAAGAAAGGAAGAGAAGAGATGCATTTACTTAAAAAAAAAGCATAACTATTTTAATATGTTATTTCTGTATTATATTTTCTAATTTATTTCTATACTTACATCCTTTACTTATTTTATGTGTTGCTTTATCTGCTGGAAGCAAGGCCATAAAGTGTAATTTCTAAGGAGTGCAAGTATTCCATTATTACCTGACCTATGTAAAGAACTGCATCATTGATGACTGTAAGGCAATGCAAATTCATAAAGAACCTCTTGAACCTTTAAAATAAGATCAGTGCATCATAGTAAACATCAATGAATTAGACACACCATTAATGATACAAAAGTGGGGACCACAACAAGTATAAAAATTGTTGCACATAATGTTCTGGCCAAAAACACCACCAGAGATATTGTATAGACTGCTTTTACTCTGCAACTTCCCAGCCAGTTTCCTGTTTCATGTTAAAGTCTCAGTTCTCTCTTGTGCTGTAGGAATACTACCACCTACTTATCTACTTACTTGACTGAAATCAAGAATCAAGAATCAAGTGGTGAATGTGTACAAAAATACTTTCAAACTCTACCAGGGAACTGTTCTAGCATTTCTTTTTTTGTTTTGTTTGTTGTTGTTTCTTTGAGACATGGTTTCTTTGTGTAGCCCTGGCTGTCCTGGAATTCACTCTGTAGACCAAGGTTGGCCTGGAACTCACAGCAATCTGTCTAACTCTGCCTCCTGTGTACTGGGATTAAAAGTGTGCACCACTACCAGTCGCTAGTCTAGCATTTCTACTAAAACTCAGTTTACAGCTTTTGTAGAAACTGCTACCTTTCCACTAAAAAATCTACTCTTCATTACTTCCCAAGAATGACAGCTTCAGAAAGACCTCTACGTTAATATCCATAACTGAAAATACACTGAAATAAGGACACTTCAATTTCCAATCCCTTTGAGTTCAATAAGACTAATAATAAGCAGTCAGCAACAGAATTAGAAAGGATGCTGTGCAATGTTCACCTCACATGCTTATAAGAATTTCTTGTCACACATTTCCAATTAAAAAAAAAAAAAACCTAGCCGGGTGTGGTGGCGCACGCCTTTAATCCCAGCACTTGGGAGGCAGAGGCAGGCGGATCTCTGTGAGTTCGAGGCCAGCCTGGTCTACAAAGCGAGTCCAGGTCAGCCAGAGATACACAGAGAAACCCTGCCTCGAAAAACCAAAAAAAAAAAAAAAACCTTAGAGAATGCACTGAAGATAGAATCCCAACTCATTTAGGTCTCTAAAAGCCTTTATAAAGGACAGCCATGTGCTAGTGTGAAACACCCTAGGCTACTGTAATTCACTGAAATCTGGGAACTGGCTCACTGTATTTTCAGGTCTATTTAATAAGACAGGCAACCCGTGTAAGAATACAACTATAGAATCCCAAACAGAACCAAGTTTCTAATGTCCTCATACAAGGATATATAAAGATTACAATCCCTAAAATGACAATTTCCCAAAAGGCATTATTTGAGGAGAGAGTAAAGCAAACAGGTTCAAATGCCTGCTCCACCACTGCTAACTATGCAACTTTAGAGTAGAAACGTAACCTGTTATCACCAACAAACAAATGGGCTGAGAAAGATATAAGGGAAACAACCCCCTTCACAATAGCCACAAACAACATAAAATATCTGGGGGTAACTCTAACCAAGCAAGTAAAGGACCTGTACAACAAGAACTTCAAGCCCTTGAAGAAAGAAATGGAAGAGGCCTTTAGAAGATGGAAAGATCTCCCATGCTCATGGATAGGTAGGATCAACATAATAAAAATGGCCATCCTACCAAAAGCAATATATAGATTCAATGCAATTCCTATCAAAATACCAACACAATTTTTTATAGACTTGGAAAGAGCTAGTCTCAATTTCATATGGAACAACAAAAAGCCCAGAATAGCTAAATCAATCCTGTACAATAAAAAAAACATCTGGAGGTATTACCATCCCAGATTTCAAGCTGTACTACAGAGCAATAGTTGTAAAAACAGCATGGGATTGGTATAGAAACAGACCAGTAGATCAATGGAATCGAATTGAAGATCCAGAAATAGACCCACACACTTATGGCCACCTAATTTTTAACAAAGAGGCTAAAACGGCACAATGGAAGAAGGACAGCATCTTCAACAAATGGTGCTGGTCCAACTGGATGTCCATTTGTAAAAGAATGAAGCTAGACCCATACTTATCACCTTGTACAAAACTTAAGTCCAAGTGGATCAAAGACCTTAACATAAGGCCAGTCACACTAAATCTACTAGAAGATAAAGTGGGAGAAACCCTCGAACTAATTGGCACAGGCGACAACTTCCTGAACAGAACACCAACAGCTCAGGACTTGAGATCAACATGAAACTGAAAAGCTTCTGTAAGGCAAAGGACACTGTCATTCGAACAAAACGGCAGCCTACAGACTGGGAGAAAATCTTCACCAACCCCACATCTGACAGAGGGCTAATATCCAAAATCTACAAAGAACTCAAGAAATTAAATGCCAAGAAACCAAATAATCCAATCAAAAAATGGGGACAGAGCTAAATAGAGAATTCACAAAGGAGGAATCCCTAATGGCTGAGAGACACTTGAAGAAATGCTCAACATCCTTAATCATCAGAGAAATGCAACTCACACCTGTCAGAATGGCTAGGATCAAAAACTCAAATGACAGCACATGCTAGCGAGGGTGTGGAGAAAGGGGTACCCTACTCCATTGCTGGTGGGAATGCAGGCTTGTGCAACCACTATGGAGGTCAGTCTGGCGATATCTTAGAAAACTTGGAATAGCTCTGCCTCAGGACCAGCCATACCACTTCTGGATATACACCCAAATGCCTCTTCACGGAATCATAAGGAAGTTTCCTCATCTATGTTTATAGCAGCCTTATTTGTAATAGCTAGAAACTGGAAACAACCCAGATGTCCCTCAACCGAAGAATGGGTTAAAAAACTGTGGTACATCTACACAATGGAATATTATTCAGCTATCAGGAACAATGAAATTATGCAATTTGCAGCCAAATGGATGGAACTAGAAAAGCTCATCCTGAGTGAGCTAACCCAGAATCAGAAGGACACATATGGCATCTATTCACTTATAGTGAACTTGGTCATAGACTTATTTTTAATTTTTATTTATTTTATTTTTATATATTAGTTATATTTTTTTCTATTTTTTAGTCTTTTTTATCTATTGTATGATTATTGATTTGTTTGTTTAGTAGTTCTCTCTCCCAGGCAACGAGACACTTTTCACTGATGGTACTGCTTCATAGATTCCCAATGAATGAAGAGGCTCTTGGCCCTCATACGACCTCTCAACTGAGATGAGGGACTGTTATATAAGGACACCCCACCCCAGAGAAATGGGATGGAAGGGTTAGGAGGTAAAGAAAAAAAAATGAAATGTGATGTTTCGGCCTTTTACTACTAACTGTCATAAACTGTTTAGGATAATTAATAAATGCAAACTAATGGTTATGCAAGCCAGTCATTCTGTTAGGTACTATGACAGCCTATTATAGTTACTTGCTAAGCTAATCAGAAATAAACCTGCTAAGAGACAAGCAACATCTGCTTACCCTAATATAAGAGATAGATAGGGCCTCTTCAAAAACCTCAAGAGATCTGCAGAATATGGCATTCAAAGATGTTTTCATAACTTTAGATTTTTTTATATCAAGACATATCAACTCCTGACAGCACCCCCTATTCTCCTCCAAGTAGAAGATGAGCATCGAAGAATCTCCAGTGGGAGATGACTGAATTAGTTGCAAGCCTATCTCTTGGTAGGAAAAGCCCCTTGCTCCAACTGTAGACAGAATGCTGTCCAAAAAGGACAAAACCTGGAAGCAGGTAAGTCGACAGCCTAGCTCTGCCAAGACAGGGTAGGTAAGTCCTTCATAACCCCTGCTCTACAATCAATGTCTGTCAGAGAAGCGGGGCCAAATGACTAAAGAGCGATGCTGTAATGTATGGAGAGAAAATGGGAACTGTCCAGGCAGCCACTGGTATGTCATTTCTTAGTTTGGGAAGCTGCAGACCCTGTACTTCCTATAAAATCAGATATATTTATCCCTCTCAGGTCTCTGAGGTGATTGAAGAACAGATAGATAGAGTCTCATAATTAAATTTTGAGTTGTTTAGGAGTCAAGAGAGTGTTATACATCTAAGAAGATACTTTTAAAATTGTGTTGCAATTAGTATGAATGTTGAGTCAGATATAGAACTTTAAACTCATGGAGATGTTTAGATAGTAGAATGTTAAAGTCAGGTACCAAATACATATGGACTGGTCATTGGGAATGTACGTTAAGCCATATAGCCCTCATAACTGTGGCCTAATTACCTCTGTTGTACTGTACTGTATTTATTATTATAAGAGAAAGAGCCATTTGTTGGACTGAAAGGAGAAACTGTAGGGGGAAATAAGATATACCTTAAACTTAAAAGAAAAAAAAAAGGGAAGAGGATGGGGGGTTGAGGGTGGGAGGGTGGGACTGGAGGGGGAATAGGGAGGGGACTGCGATTGAGATGTAACTTGAAGAAATAAAAAATAAAGGAAAAAAAATTTAAAAAAAAAGAGTATCACACCTAAAGTAGGAATAAAAGCAGTTACTAACATATCACTGAGCTGCTATGTTTAAATTTTAAAAATTAAAATAGGTATTCTCATGATTTAACGTTGCTCAGCAGAATACATGGTACCCAACATTCATTACATTTGAAGCTGTTTTTATTAAAATTATAAAATCTACCATGATCCTGCACAATTTCACAAACCTAATCAAGTATCAGTGAAACACTAAAATACTACCAAAAATTATACTTGACATAGTGTGATGTGATGTGTTCTAGGAGATACACAATTAAATGAAGATTCCTCTACAGAAACGCTAAAAGTCATCTAATTGCCAGAACAAAAGAAGCTACATAAAAGAAGCATATCTTAGGTTCTAGTTATTTAATAAAATCATGATAGCAACCAACAGAACTGTGCATTTAAATCAAGTTTTAACACAGACTACAGAACTCTGATAGAACTGGTTTTCAATACAAAATTTGATCCTAGCATCACACATACGCACGTGAATTTATAGAAAAGAGTTGAAATTCAATTAATCTAAAGATGTGAAAGGAAACTACCTACCAAAGAAATTTCCAGAAATTTATATTGCCTCTAACAAAAAATCTTGTCGGGCATGGTAGTGTACGCCTTTAATCTCAGCACTCTCCAAGCAGAAGCAGGGGGATCTCTGTGAGTTTAAAGTGAGTCCAGGACAGCCAGAGACACACACACAGAGAAACCCTGTCTCGAAAAAAATCAAAACAAAACAAATAAAAAACCCAATAAATTTTAATGCATTAAATCAACAGAGCTTTATTAATTTACACACATACAACAGGAAAGCCACAACAGACAGTAAACATAAGTCTTTCGGGCTGGAGAGATGGCTCAGCGGTTAAGAGCACTGGCTGCTCTTCCAGAGCTCATGAGTTCAATTCCCAGCAACCACATGGTGGCTCACAACCATCCATAATGAAATCTGGTGCCCTCTTCTGGCCTGCAGATATACCTGCAGATAGAACACTGTATACATAATAAATAAATCTTTAAAAAAAAAAAAAAAAAACATAAGTCTTTCATAAAAACTCAAAAACAAAAAAGGTTATAGTCCTACAGTGGCAGAAGTCTGAAGCAGCTAGTTATATCACATGCATAGTTAAGAGCAGGGAGACATGAATGTGTGTAGGCTGACTTGCTTGCTTGGCTCAACTCAATTTCTCTACTGGAACAGTTCAGTACCCCCTTGCCTAGGGAATGATGCCAATGGGCTGAGTCTTATATCAATTAACAATTAAGGCAATCTTCCACAAACACACCATCAGGCCAACTCAAGACAATCCCTAAGAATCTCTTCACAGGTGATGCTACCTTGTGTCAGTTGATAATTAAAACTAACCACATCCACTCTACTACCTAGACTAATGACCTGAGGTTGATCTCCAAAGCACAAACAGTGAAAAGAGAACCAACTCTCACAGGTTTTCCTATAAAAGAACACACAAACACACAGCACACGGCAGACAGATATAAAAGATCAACAGAAAACTGTCAATTTATAAATTATTTATAGAAATCAGATACAAGTTCAGGCTTACTATGCTACAAGTTTCAGAATGAGACTTTAAGTGTTACTAAAAATGTTCCCATCAAGGCTGGAGAAACTGTTCTGTTAAAAGCATTAGTTAGAAGCCAGGAGTGCAGTCAGAGGCAAGAGAATCTCTGTGAGTTCAAGGCCAGCCTGTTTTACATAGCAAGTTCCAGGGCAGCTAGGGCTATATAGATACCCTGTCTCAAAATAAGAGACTGGGGGAGGGAGGGAAAAGGAGGAGGGAGGGACTGGCTGCTCTTCTACAGGACCTGAATTCAAATCCCAGTACCCACAGGTGGTTCACAACCATCTATGACTCCACTTCCAGGGGACTGGACTCCCTCTTAGGGCCTCATTGGGCACCAGGCATCCAAATGGTGGACAGATATATATGTAGTCCAAACACTCACACAAAAAAATAGTAATTTTTTAAAATTTAAACAAAAGTCTAGTATGGCTGGGCATAGTGGTGCACCCCTTTAATCCCAGCACTCGAGGTGTAGAGGCAGGTGGATCTCTGTGAGTTCAAGGCCAGCCTGGTCTACAAAGTGAGTCCAGGACAGTCAGGGATACACAGAGAAACCCTGTCTCGAAAAACCAAAAATAAAAAAAGTCTGGCGTGGTGGCAGGTACCTTTGACTCCAGCACTGGAGAGGCAGAGGCAAGTATCTCTGAGTTCTAGGTAGCCAAGACTACATAAACAAACAAAAAAAATAAATGGATGGATGAATGAATTTCTGTGGCAGAGGCAGTCCTATTTATGTTTTTCTGCCTCAAAAAACATGACACATGCCGGGCGGTGGTGGCACACGCCTTTAATCCCAGCACTTGGGAGGCAGAGGCACGCAGATCTCTGTGAGTTCAAAGCCAGCCTGGTCTACAAAGAGAGTCCAGGACAGCCAGAGCTGTTATACAGAGAAACCCTGTCTTGAAAAAAAAAAAAAAAAAAAGACACATAAATGTTTTCGTAGTATGGAGCCATCTTGGGTTTTTCCTGGGTTATATTTAGTGTAACTGAACAGTTAAGTATTTTGAGTTTATTTGTATTTATACCACAAACAGGCACAATAGTATACATCTTACACTTTATAATACCATGTCTTGAGAATGTGGCTAATGACTCAGAGAAGGGCAATGACATCTCTTCCTGCTACACTATTCTTTTAAGAGGAGTAAAATAATATCACCTACAAGCCTAGCACTGAACTAGGAATCATGCACAATTTTAAGAGAAAATCATTAAAATGTGATTTATTACTATCTGAATTATTAAACATTTTAATTATCCAATGCCCTCTTCTGGCCTTTTCACACACCAGGCACTCATATGGTTAAATATACATACATACATGCAGGTCAGACTCTCATACATGTAAAAATAATTCTTTAAAAAAAAAAAGACAAAAACTATCAAGGGACTCAAAGGGATATCTAAGGTCATAGGATAGTAGTATATGACTGTCCTCATTCAAACCAGAGGCCCATTGTTTCCAGCCATTTTTCCACACAGTGTTCTCCTACTCAGATTTGCTCTTCTCCTCTAAGGCCTGCTTACCCTTCAACCTTCTTGCACAAAAATCCTCTCCAACTACTCTTTTGAGTTTCTCTTTACACATAAGTTCAAAGAAACTAAGGTCTATGTTTTATACTCTGGTTGTCTGTATATGTATATCTGAATGCCCAAATTCAGCATTATGCTAGACCCAGAGTAATATATACAAAACTATATTTTGATCCTTTTTTTTTTTGGAAGATTTGCGTATAGGAGAGTGTTTTGCCTGCATGTATGTGTACCATGTGCATGCCTGATACCTGTGTCCAAAAGAGGTTGTCAAATTCCCTGGAATTAAGACTTATAGATGGGGGGGGGGCCAGCTGGAGAGATGGCTCAGTGGTTAAGAGCACTGGCTGCTCTTCCAGAGGCCCTGAGTTCAATTCCCAGCAACCACATGGTGGATCACAGCCATCCACAACTGTGATCTGATGCCCTCTTCTGATTGCAGATGTCCATGCAGATAAAGCACCCATAAATAAAATAAATAAATCTTTAAAAAAAAAAAGTTGTAGATGGTTGTGAATCATGATTACAGATTCTCTGTAAGAGCAGCAAATGAGCCATGTCTCCCTCCAGCCTGCTTTTTAGTTTTTTGAGATAAGGTCTCACCAGGTAAGACAGGCTCTTCTTGAACTCACTACACAGCCAAAGCTGATTTCAAGCTAGTTTAATCCCTGTCTCAATTTCACAGGTGCTGAGATTAGAGATATGCACCACTATATCAGGTCCTATGTGATGCTTTCTAGAATAAAATCATTATATTGTTAAATACTAAACTCCTAACTGGAGGCTGGGAAGGTAGGTCAGTCAGTAAAAGTGTCTTTGACATGAGTTTGAGGGCCCGAGTTCAGCTCTCCAGCATCCACATACAAACCAAAGAGTGATGATGGCACACTTCTATAACCTCCCACCTTGGAGGAGGAGAGGCCAGTGGATACCTGAAGCTCACTGGCAATCAGTTCAGCTAAAACAACTTCCAGAATCAGTGAGAATGACACTTGACCTACACATGTAAGTGTGTACACACACACACACACAGAGCTTACTGTTTTCAAACCAAACCAAAATCTAAGGAATCCTCCATTTTCTTTAATATTATCAGGTCAATGAATTGGGGGAGGAGCAAACAGTATCTCCAGAGGATGTGATTTTATAGAGACTTCAAAGCAATTACCATTAAGTTCATTTTCTAACAAATTACATTCTACTTTTTCACTCTCATTCGTTCTTCTCCTGGTTAGCATTATCAATGTTGATTAAAGAATTCCCTCCATTTCCAGAAGTAAACATGGTTTCTCTCTATCTTTATCTTTCCATAATTTTCACCACAAGAAAAATAACTTAGTTATTTGTCTGTCCATGTGATAAAAAAACTATGACAAAAACAACTTATGGGAGAGAAAGGGTTTATTTGGATTACAGTTCCAAAGGGGATACACTCCATCACAGCAAAGAAGGCATGGCAGCAGGAGTGTGAGGCCAGTCCATGGCATCAGCAGTTAGAAGCTAAGAAGAGCAGGAAATGAGGACAGGCTTTATAAAGCCTCAAAGCCTGCCCCTAGTGACATATTTCCTTCAGGAAAGTTTAACTTTCTACAGGTTCTATAACTTCCCAAACAGCACTACCAGCTGAGGACCAAGTGTCCAAACACATGAGCCTATGGAGGGCCACTTAACATTCAAGCCACAGCAGTAACATCATTAATTCATAAAATTTATTGGGCTCTGCTGCCTCTACCTCCACTGGAATGTAGAGTCAATAAAAGGAGGGATCATATCTATCTTCTTCACCACTGTATTCTACTACCTAGGACAGTGTCTCTCCCACGACAGAATTCTTTTTTTTTTTTTTTTTTTCGAGACAGGGTTTCTCTGAATATCTCTGGCTGTCCTGGACTCGCTTTGTAGACCATGCTGGCCTCGAACTCACAAAGATCCGCCTGCCTCTGCCTCCCAAGTGCTGGGATTAAAGGCGTGCGCCACCACCGCCTGGATTTTTTTTTTTTTTTTTTGTTATGTATACAGTGTTCTGTCTACCTGTATGCCTGCAGGCCAGAAGAGGGCACCAGATCCCATTATAGATGGTTTTGAGCCACCGTGTGGTTGCTGGGAATTGAACTCGGGACCTCTGGAAGAGCAGCCAGTGCTCTTAACCTCTGAGCCATCTCTCTGGCCCCAATAGCATTGATATCAGAACTCTTAAGGATACAAAGTGAGTACATGTATGAAATAAGTGCTTCTACTTCCATCATTATACTAATGGTCTTTATTGGAAGTCTTTAAACGTTTAATGTTTTACTAACTATACATATATCTCTCAGTACAAATTTAGAAATTTGAGTACTGTCTATAGAATTACTTTCTAACCTCATTCCAATCTAACAAAATCCAATGCTAAAGGGATTTACAGTAAAAATTCTCTCCAAAATTATCTGTAAACTTACTGAAATTGCTAACATGTTTTTGTTTTGTGGGTTATTATTTTGATTTTTTTTTCAAAACAGGGTTTCTCTGTGTAGCCTTGGCTGTCCTAGAACTCACTCTGTACACCAGGTCAGCTTCGAACTCAAGAGATCCACCTGCCTCTGCCTCCCCAGTACTGGGATTAAAGATTTGTGTCACCACTGCCAAGCAGCTACATGTTTTTATAGACACAGCTAAATGGATGGATGGATGGATGGATGGAAACAGATTGATTACACAGTGCTAAAAGTGACAAACATAGGGAACTCAGATAAAGATAAACAAAGCATGCTAAAGCAATTTTTTGCAAAACCATAAAAGCAATTGAGTGGAAGGATAGCTTTTCCACAAATGAAACTGAAGAAACTGGATATCTGCAAGACCAAAAGGAAACTAATCTCTACCCTACAGTTTATAAACAAACAATTCAAAATGCAGCATAGACTTAAAAGTAAAATTATAAACCTCTTCCAGGAAAAAAAAAAATTTTAGGAAAAACTTCTTAGAACATACAGCTAGTTGGAGTTCTTAAACTTCAAAAAGCAATACCAAGACAGGAAAACCTGCTGTATCAGACTTTCACAGAAACTCTCATCCAATCTATGGCCTGTGTTTAACATAAGAGACAAGCTACAGACTAAGAGAAAATTCCAAACCTCAAACCTAATAGAGGATTTCTCATTAGAATATATATATATTTTTTTTTTTTGGTTTTTTTTCGAGACAGGGTCTCTCTGTGTATCCTTGGCTGTCCTGGACTCACTTTGTAGACCAGGCTGGCCTCGAACTCACAAAGATCCGCCTGCCTCTGCCTCCCATAGAATATATATTTTTTTAATTCTCAAAATGAAACTGTAAAAGGAACAGGTAATCCAACTAGAATATGAACAAAGCTGTTTATTTTTTTAAATATGTATTTATCTATTATTTTATGTATATGAGTGATCTACATGTACACCTGCAGCCAGAAGAGGGCATTAAATCACATTGTAGATGGTTGTGAGCTACCATGTGGTTGCTGGGAATATTGAACTCAGGACCTCTGGAAGAGCAGCTAGTGCTCTTAACCCCTGAGCCATCTCTGCAGCCCCCACAAAAACTTTTTAAAGACTATCAACTTCTCTGTTAAAATATTAGTGGCAAATGTGGGTGAAAATGTGAAAACATGGGATCTTTTACAGTGGTAGTGAATATACTTTTAATACAACAAGCTAGGCATGGTGATACACACCTTTAATCCCAGCACTCAAGAGGCAAAAGCAGGTGGATCTCCAAGTTCAAGGCCAGCCTAGTCTACAAAGCAAGGGTTACAATATACATGCAAAAAATTACATATACATATATATATAAAACACACATATATGTGTGTATATACATATATATGTATATATATATACATATAACACAAATCTGTTGGCCTTACAGATCCAACAACACTCTCAATACAATACAATCATAGAATTCAGCAACTATACTTTTAAACATATACTACAGAGAACCAGAAAATTATGACTATGTTCATAGTTCAAGTTCAAACAGCAACTTTATTAGTAATAGCCAAATTGGAAACAGTCCAAATGTTCGCCAACAGGTGAATGATTAAACAAATTGTGATACATATCTACCTACATGGAAAACTACTTAGCAAATGATACATCAAAAAACTTGAATAAACCTTTAAAAAATTACATCGAGTTAAAAAAAAAGACAATTTTACAAGTTGACTTACTAAAGCAGTGGTTCTTAACCATCCTAATCTCTTTTAATATCAATCCTCATGTTGTAGTGACCCCCCCAACAATAAAATTTCATTGCTACTTCATAATTTTGTAATTTATAATCAATATAAAATATCTGATATTCAGGATATCTGATATGTGATCCCTTGTGAAAGGGTCATTCAACCCCAAAGGAGACATGACCCACAGGTGGAAAACCAGTATATATTAAAGGATTCCTTATGTAACATTCTTGAAATGGCATTACAAAAATGTAATTATTTCTTCATGTAATAGCATGTGACACCTCAAAAGTTTGGTAAATTCCAAAAGTGATAATATATCTCTGAAATCGAGTACTTTCCCTCTCTAAATGAGCTGATAAACTTCTAGAACACTGATGGATTCTTAGCCTCACATTGGGACTATCTCTAAAACTCTGTAAGTGCTTAGGTATATCAGACCAAATAAATTATAATCTACATCAAGAAAAAAACTCAAGCATCTGTGGTTTTTCAAACTCTGAGGTAATTCCAGTGTTCAACCAAGAGTGAGAGTGAGGAGCCCCCAGAGCTGGAGAGTACTTCTAAAACCAAACCCTGAGCCAAGTACAGGGTACTTGCCCTTTATCGGTTACTTGAGGATGAGACATGATAAGCTTGGCCCAAGAGTTCAAGGTCAGCCTAGACAATACCTGTGAGTGGAGAGACCCTGGAATCTTATCAACAGTTTCTAAGGATATAGCTACTAATATTTTGCTAAAATCTTAGTCACAAAGATCAGCTCATGAATAAATGGAAACATTGACCCAAATTTCATCTGCCTTCAACAAACAAAAAAGACTCAAAGAAACTTCTATAGACATAAAAATGGAACTATTACTTTGGCTTGTCAAAATCTTTCAAGCAGAAAGAATATTATACCCCATTTAGTATTAGCCTAAAAGCAAAAGGACTTATTCTCACAAATTTAACACACAAACCATTACAATAAAGTACGTAAGGAAGCATTTCAAGTGCGGTGTGCATGGGGAAAAAGCAACAGTGACAGCAGCATAACAAAAAGACAGCTGGGTGGTGGCTCAGGCCTTTAATCCCAGCACTTTCCAGGCAGAGGCAGGTATCTCCGAGTTCGAGGCCAGCCTGGTCTACAGAGCTAATTTAACTAATACAACTAATTGAACACATCCAGGGAGCAGTGGGTAAGTAGTGAAAACTCGGGGATTCTACAAAGTAACAAGACACATCTTGCCTTTAACTGTGCCTGTGACTTTACTGAAAGTATTTTTGATTTTTACATTTGTTAGGAATGGGGGTATGGGGTCTAACCTGCTACATAAACTAATGATTTAAAAGAGATTGCCAGCCCAGAAAAATTTATTCAAATAAATGCTATAACATAATATCTGACAATTACGTGTCACTTAAAATATTAAAGTAATAAGGTCATTTTTAAATATGTGTATTCTTTTATAAGTTGAGAACCACAAATTACAGGGCTACAAACCACCAGTTTTTCTAAGGAAAATTGTAGCTTATAAAATACTGGCTGAGTGCCAGTACAAATGAGTTTTCCCTCAAGTTTTGTGAGCCACAAAAGACTTTCAAACGTGACTATAACATATTATGTGATCAAGAGGCAATGCTACTAGATGGCAAAAGTCACTTGCTTGGCCTAAAAACCATCTACACAAAAGCCTACAAACTGCCCCTTATGATACACCACGCCGTCACTTTTGAAAAGACATCTCCAATTTTTTTTTTTTTCCAAGACAGGGTTTCTCTGTGTAACAGCCCTGGCTGTCCTGGAACTCACTCTGTAGACCAGGTTGATCTTGAACTCAGAAATCCACCTGCCTCTGCCCCCCACCCCCCCAGTGCTGGGATTAAAGGAGTGAGCCACCACGTCTGGCCAGGTGCTGGGATTTGAACCTGGATCCTTCGGAAGAGCAGCCAGTGCTCTTAACCACTGAGCCATCTCTCCAGCCCCCATAGATCTCAAAACTTTTTTAAAATATAAATGGTTATGTATTTATTTATTTATTATGTACACAGTGTTCTGTCTGCACGTATACCTGCAGGTCAGAAGAAGGCACCAAATCTCATTGTAGATGGTTGTGAGCCACCATGTGGTTGCTGAGAATTGAACTCAGGACCTCTGGAAGAGCAGCCCCAGTGCTCGTAACCTCTCAGCCATCTCTCCAGCTCAATCTCAAATTTTTTTTTGGTTTTTCGAGACAGGGTTTCTCTGTGTAGCCCTGGCTGTCCTGGACTCACCTTGTAGACCAGGCTGGCCTCGAACTCGCAAAGATCCGCCTGCCTCTGCCTCCCAAGTGCTGGGATTAAAGGCGTGCGCCACCACTGCCCGGCAAATCTCAAAATTTTTAACATTACTATTTTACCACAATTTCATCAAGCAATTAGGTAATTGTCTCAATAACTTTTTTGAAATCTGTGCCAGGGCCAATGAAATGGCTCAATGGATGCACATGTGGTTGTGCAGAGATGACTTAGTGGTTAAGAGCACTGGCTGCTCTTCCGAAGGATCCAGGTCCAAATCCCAGCACCTACACCGCAGTTCCAAACTGTCTATAATGCCCAGCCAGATATGACAACCTAAGTTCAATCACTGAGACCAATATAGTGGAAGCAGAAAACCAACTACCAAAAGTTAAGTTCTCCTCTGACTTCCATACAGGTGTACCCATACACAAGTATAGATGGATGGACCAGCTCTGAAATTCAAATATCAATTGGTATTTTTAAAAGAAAGAATGGGGGCGGGGGGGGGGCTGTTGAAGAGATGGCTCAGTGGTTAAGAGCACTGACTGCTCTTCCAGAAGACCTGGGTTTAATTCCAACCACCCACATGGCAGTTCACAACTGTCTGTAACTCAAGATCTGACTCCCTCACACAGACATGCAGGCAAAACACAAATGAATATAAAATAAAAATAAATGAGTGAATAGCCACCATCCATCATCTCTTGAGGGATTAAAGGAGTGAACCATCCATCCATCAACTGTTGAGGGATAATCAAGTTATCCCTCAAAAAGAGCAAAAATTTCATTACAATCCAAAATATTTCCTTCAACTTATTGACTAAGTGAAAAAGTAAAGTTCTTCATCTTAAGTATCTTGGACAGCTAACCATTCCACACCTCAGTGTGATCATTTATTAAATACTTTTTGTCACTTCATGGTGAGATTCACATCTTAGAATGAAATATACATGAAGCAGGTAGCACAGTACCTAAGCATAGAAACAACATCCCACAGAGGCCATAAGAGTGGCATTACTATCTTGAACAGAAAAATTAGAATATCCAAAATATTAAGAAACCTGCATGTCTTCTGTAAGTAGTATATCAGAGATAATACTGAGCTTAAAAAAAAACTGTAACAGCCTCTGTGTGTTTTCTAATGCTACCTCCAAGACTGAAACACTCCATCCTTCAAGTAAGCTCTTTAAACAGGCAAAGTAGCTGGGCGGTGGTGGCGCACGCCTTTAATCCCAGCACTTGGGAGGCAGAGGCAGGCGGATCTCTGTGAGTTCGAGGCCAGCCTGGTCTACAAAGCGAGTCCAGGACAGCCAGAGATATTCAGAGAAACCCTGTCTCGAAAAACCAAAAAAAAAAAAAAAAAAAAAAAACAGGCAAAGTAAACAACTCATAATAACCTCAGGAACTTCCTGAAACTAACCAGATTCACTAGGTCCCTCCCTGCCAGATTAAGCAATAAAAGCTTAAGAGTCCCTCTCAGACAAGGAAGTTGGGCGGCAAAGACACAGAGTATTTGAACTGCAAAGACTCTTGAGATCAGACCAGTTGCCTAGAAGAAGAAAAAACCGACTGGGCTGTCTAGACAAGGTTTAGACCAAAATCACTTAGAAAGTACACTCTCCAACATGTAATCTGTAGGCTGTGTGTGCAGAATGTTCCAAGTATCCAGCCTTTGTGAGCTGTCACCTGTGCTGAGGTGGGCTTTGATGATATAGCTGTCTGTCATTTATGCTCCTGTAAGTAACCCCTAACCCATACTCCTGTAAGTAACACCAACAAAACTCCAAGCTGGTTCACCAAGCTGAACTTTGGTGGTATCCATACTTTGGTCTGTTTAGGGTTCCCTATAAGAGTTGATAGACATGTGTGTTATGTCCCCCCCAGGAAAATTTTTTCACAACATAGGCACTTTACAACATTGTTTTAATCCTTTTAACACTTCAGTAAGGAAACATGTAACCACAAGATGTACACAAGGTACCTTACAAAGTATTAGAACACTTATTTCTACAATGAAAAATGTTTGAATGTTTATTCTGTGTATGTATTTCCTTCCACACCAAAAAAAAAAAACCCTAAGTATTTTTATCCTACTATAAGAATATATGCTTTAACATAAGACAAAATATTGTCTTTAATCAAAAAAAAACCTCTAAAAATAGTAGAAATAAGACAGGTGTGGTGGCACATACCTCAGCAATTGGGATGCAGAGGATGAAGGATCTGAGGGCAACCTGGTCTGCATTACGAATTCCAGACCAGACAGAGTACCATGGTGAGCCCTGTCTCAAAATAATTTTTAAAACATACTAGAAATAAACTATACAAATCTGCTTTTAAAAATAGGATAACAATGACAATAAAAATATAAATTACAACTTTGCAGATTTTGTTTTGTTTGGTTTTTCGAGACAGGGTTTCTCTGTGTAGCCTGGCTGACACCCGGCAGGCATTAGTTTTTTAATGGAATCTGAAATCATATAGGAATACTGGATTAATGACTTTTCCACCCTTGTGTATATTAAAATCTGCAGCTGGTCGTGGTGGTGCACGCCTTTAAATCCCAGCAGCTGTGAGGTAGAGTCAGGTGCATTTCTGTGTGTTCAAGGCCAGCCTGGTCTATAGAGAGTTCTAGGTCAGCCAAGGATACACAGAGAAACCCTGTCTCGAAAGACCAAACAAAACAGAAACCTAATGCCAGGGCTGGAAAGATGGCTCAATGGTTAAGAACATGTACTGTTCCTGCAGAGGACCCAAGTTCAATTTTCAGTACCCACATCCAGCAGCTTACCACTACTTATAACTCCAGCTCCAGGGTATGCCCCTAACTTTAGGCAACACAGACATATACACATGTACATATAAATAAATAATAATAAAAACTAATGCCTGGGCTCAGCTGTTAAGATCACTGCTCTTACAAAGGACTTAACACCCACAAGGTGGCTCACAACAGCCTCTAACTCCAGTTCCAGGAGGTCTTGTGCCCTCTTGTGGCCTCAGTGGACTTCTGCATGTATGAATAATGCACATAAATTCCTGAAGGTTGGCTCACATACACATAATTTTAAAAATAAATAAATAAATCTTAAGGGCTGGAGAAATGGCTCAGTGGTTAAGAGCACTCACTGCTCTTCCAGGTGACCCGGGTTCAATTCCCAGCACCCACATGGCAGCTCACAACTGCCTGTAACTCCTGTTCCAGGGGATTCGACACCCCACACACAGACAAACAAGCAGTCAAAACCCTATGTAATAGAAAAATAAATAAATCATAAAAAAAAATAAATCTTAAAAGCCTACCATCTGTCAACTACCAGAATAGTATTAAAATCATCTGAAAAAATATGTAGCTTTTCCAGCTACGTATCTGTGTAAGATGAATTTTTCATCTTCGGGGCTGGAGAGATGACTCAGCGGTTAAAAGCACTGGCTGCTCTTCCAGAGGACCTGGGTTCAAATCGCAGCACCCACACGGCAGTTCACAGCTGTCTGTAATTCCTATTCCAGACATACATGCAGTAAAACACCAAGGAACATAAAAAATAAAATGAACTTTTTTTAAATTTTCCATCTTCACACACTTCAACAAATCATACAACAGACTAAATGCAGAATTTGATTTTCTATTAAGCTACACTAAATCAAAATTAAAGCAACAGCTACTTTTCTCACTAAATTTTCTTGTGTCTTGGAAAATAAGTATTTTTCATTAACATAACACCTGAGCTAATATATACTAGGTTGTCATTTGCATGTTTAAAATTAGTAAAACAGGGACTAGAAAGAGCTCAGCAAATAAGAGTGTTTGTTGCAACTATGAGAGCCTGAATTTAGATCCTAGCACTCACATCAGGATGCTCTCAACTGTCCATAACTACAGTTCTAGGGGATCCGACAGCCTCCACAGACATATATGTGCATACATGCACTCCTAAGTGCACACAAACCTTTTTCATTCAATAAAATGAATACAATTCCCCACATATAATTCCTAGACATCAATAAATAATAGCACATATAAATAAAAAAACCTTTAAGTTTCTTACTTTTTTAAGAGTATAAAGGTTCCTGAGTTGGTTAAAAAAAAAAAAAAGCTTGAATCCAGACAAGATGGTACATGAGAGGCAGTCAGATCTGTGATTTCAAAGCTGGCTTGGTCTAAACAGCAAGTTCCAGGACAGTTACTTAGTAAAAGTCTGTCTCAAAAAAATTTTTAAAAAAAGTTCCCACACCAGGTTCTACATCCATTTCTCTTGTGAAATAGTCACAACTAGTGTCAAAAAATGTGTATGTATATATATAATATAATATATATTTATATATGTAATATATATATTTAAAAGACATAGATATGTCAGCCAAGTGGTGGTGGCAGCAGCGCACACCTTTAATCCCAGTGCTCAAGAGGCAGGTAGATCTGTGAGTTTGAGGCCAGCCTGGTCTACAGAGCAAGTTCCAAGATAGCCAGGGCTTCACAGAGAAACCCTGTCTTGAGAAAACCAGGAAGGAGGGGATGGAGGGAGGGAAGGAAGACGGACTGACTCTGTCAACACCATACAATGTGGGAGCAGGTGATAGAGATTTTCAACCCATTTTGCAGTAAGCAGTATCCTCCTCCATCAACCAACAACTCAGATTTCCAGTGAAGGGCTTTGGCATAAAACCATTCTCATCGATTCCCATTTCATAAAGTATAATCACTTAGCCATATGACCTGTTCTAAGTAATCAAGAAAAACAGTACAAAACACCAGACAGCACTTACTGAGCTCTGAGCAAATGCTTGCCGGCACTGTGCTATACTTACTTACATTATATCTTAATTCTCAGGAACCCACAAAGTAGCACAGAGCAGGAAACAGACTCAGATTTACTTCACAAAGGCCATAGTTAAAAAGCAGTAGAATGTAGACTTAAAATCAAGTCTATGTGACTCCAAAGTCTAGAACTCTAGTTTACTAGTTACCTTCATAGTATTGAACTTCTAGAGATCAGACCTTTCTACTTTCTATGTCCTTGAGCAAACCACAGCTTCTCTGATCCAGCTTTCTCATCAAGAGGGTTAGTCTAGCTGATCTCCAAAGTCTCCTCCATAGTTAATATTCTTAGATTATGATTTATCATAACCTCAGCCTCACAGTTATAAAATAAAAAGTCCTTTGGCATGTTTTTCTGAACTAAATAAAAGAAATTATACAAATAATTATAAAGTAATGAGTAAATTAATAGGCTAGGATATAGCTTTGCATGCTTTACTATTAGCCATCATATTGAGTAAACATTTTGCATTCATTCCAGACAACCAAACTTTACTTCTTTTACATAAGAGTGGGTGTCCTTGGGGCTAGAGATGTGGCTCAGCAGCTAAAGGCACTGGCTGTTCCTGCAGAGAACTAGGGTTCAATTCCCAGCACCCATATGGCAACTAACAACTGTAACTACAGTTCCAGGGGACTTGACAAAACCCTCTTCAGGCCTCCACATGCACCAGACATATACATGGTACACATTAATGCATGCAGGCAAAATATAAAATGAAACAAATCAAGGAAAAAAAACAGCTGACAGCTGACATCTCTAAGAGCAGTAAGCACTGTTAGCATGATACAGTTACCACCTAACGGATTGCCTCTTCCTCAGCTTAACACCACGTAATTCTTTGAAGTACATGTACAATTATCAGTGTAGACATGGAGACATTTACTAAGCGTTTCTAAAAGGAGGGTAAGCTGCAGGACACTGTAAAATTGCTACATGAGTCGGGCGTTGGTGGCGCACGCCTTTAATCCCAGCACTCAGGAGGCAGAGGCAGGAGGATCTCTGTGAGTTTGAGGCCAGCCTGGTCTACAAGGTGAGTCCAGGACAGCCAGGCTGTTACACAGAGAAACCCTGTCTCAAAAAACAAAAAAAAAAAAATTGCTACATGACACTTTCGACACCAAAAAAAAAAAAAAGGGAGAGAGGACATTGTACAGAAGAAGTTTTACTAATTTGTGCAATGTTGATATTTTCTAAGCTACCAAAATTTAGGCTCTGGCTCTAATACCTGTAGTCTTAACACTATTAAATGCCAGATATTGAAAGGAGCTCTTTAGAACCCTAGTGATCTGTGATTTTTTTTTCCATAGACATATTTTTTTGTTTGTTTGTTTTTCAAGACAGGGTTTCTCTGTGTAACAATACTGGCTGTCCTGGACTCACTTTGTAGACCAGGCTAGCCTCAAACTCACAGAGATCTCCTTGCTTCTGCTTCTCAAGTGATAGGATTAAAGGTGTGTGCCACCACACCCAGCAATTGCCTGAAAGGAGCTCTTTAACAATAATCCAACTCTACAGAGTTGTGAGACACAATACTCACTTTAAAACATGAAAGATAGAGGAAAAAAATTTTTTTAAATAAAAAGGGGGTGGAGTGGGGGGGTGCATGCCTTTAATCCCAGAACTCGGGAGTCAGAGACAAGCAGATTTCTTGAGTTTGGGGCCACCCTGTTCTACAGAGGGAGTTCTAGGACAACCAGGGCTATAGAGAAACCCTGTTGTGGGGAGTTACAAGAGAAAAAAAAAAAAGTTGAGCATAGCAACTAATATCTACGATCCCAGAACTAGAGTAGATGAGGCAGAAGGAGCACCACACATCTGAGATTAATTTCAACACTATCTCAAAAATCCAATGTAGGATTTGCCATGGTGGCTCACGTCTTTAATCGCAACACTCAGAAGGCAGAGGCAGGTGAATCTTTCTGAATCCAAGGCTAGCATGACCTACATAGCAAGTTATACACCAACCAAGGATACATAGTGAGACAACTGTCTAAAAAAAAAATCCCACTTAAGTAAAAAAGAATTATGAATGCTACTGTCCAAAACTAAAAAATAAAAATCAACAAATCTGACCAAAGCCAATCTGTACTCTATATTTTTTGTGTTCTAAAGAAAATGAAACTTATTCTTACATCAAATTGGAAAAGTAGTGTGTAATGTTTGAGCCAAGTTATAAGGTCATTTTTAATTTTTTAAATAAAAGGTTTAAAAGCATGAAATCCATTTATGGAGATATCTACTGTTTAGATATTAGCAAAAGACACAAGGTCACAGTCAAAAATCTATACTACTTTGGATAACTGTCAATACACTTAAACACATGACATTTGCCCGGCTGCTGCTGCTGCTGCAGCTCATATTATCACTCCAGCAAAGCCTGTTTAAACCTCAATCAGAGTTATAGAAGGCTCTGTGGTTAAGAGCACGTGTTGCTCTTGCAAGGGATCTCAATTCAACTCCACACACGTTGGTCCGCGTAACTCCAATTCCAGGGAATCCAACTCCCTCTTCTAACCTCTGAAGGCACTAGGCAAGCACATGGTGCACATATATATATATATATATATATATATATATATACACACACACACACACACACATTATCTGGAGGCAAATACTTACACACATAAAATAAAATCTTAAGGAAAGGAAGCTTTCTATCCAAAGGATCCAGAAAGTTCCTATCATTTTTCACCCCAAACCCTGCAAACTAAAGCATGTTACACAAATGTCTACTTCTGAAGGAAGAGGTGATTTATTTTACAGGTGACTTAGTAAGGAGTTTCAGAAAAATAGGTGAAAATAATCCTACCAAAAGTTCTTTCAAAGGGTAAAGAAATGGCTCAGTGGTTAAGAACATTTGCTAATAGCCAGGCATGGTAGTGCACACCTTTAATCCCAGCACTCGGGAGGCAGAGGCAGGTGGATCTCTGTGAGTTCAGGGCCAGCCTGGTCTACAAAGCAAGTACAGGACAGCCAGAGATACACAGAGAAACCCTGTCTTGAAAAAAACAAACAAAAAAAGAACATTTGCTACTCTTGCAGAGGACCAGAGTTCAATTTCTAGAACCCACCATGGGCAGCTAATAAGCCCCTTACCTCCAGCTCCAGTGCATCCAACACCCTCACTTGGCCATCAAGGGTACATCCACACACACAAAAAAAATATATTTAAGTTCTTGCCATACAAGGTGGTGCACACCTTGAATCTTTTCAAGAGGTAGAGGCAGGAAGACCTCTAAATTGAAGCCCATTCTGGTCTATAAAGTGAAAAAAAGAAGGGAGGGAGGGAGGGAGGGAGGGAGGGAGGAAGGAAGGAAGGAAGGAAGGAAGGAAGGAGAAAAGTTCTTTCAAATTTTAAAAAGATAACTCTTAAAACACACATAAAACAAGGCTAGAAATGCTATTTAAAATTCTTCCAAACACAATTTGAGGGCTTGGGATATAGCTCAATGGTAGAGTACTCAATTATCTTGTTCAAGTCCCTAGTTTAATACTGAGAACCATGTGCCTCTGTGTGTGCATGACTTCAGTTGGCTGTGGAGGCAAGAAGACAGCACTGGATCTCCTGGAGCTAGTTACAGGCAGCTGTGAGCCACCAACATACAGGCTGGAAGAAAACGCAGCAAGCACTCTTAAAACTGCTGGTTATCAGCCGGGCGGTGGTGGCGCATGCCTTTAATCCCAGCACTTGGGAGGCGGATCTTTGCGAGTTCCAGGCCAGCCTGGTCTACAAAGCGATTCCAGGACAGCCAGAGCTGTTAAACAGAGAAACCCTGTCTCGAAAAACCAAAAAAAAAAAAAACTGCTGGTTATCTCTCCAACCTAAAGACTGTTTTTTAACAAATAATTGTTTCTATTCTTCATAGGAACTAACTACAACTCTTTGGGGGCTGAGGGAGGCTCAAATTCTAAAGCACCTACCTTCCAAACGCCAAGGATATATGAGTTCCATCCCCAGAACTCACAGGAAAAATGCCAGGTCTCCTGGCACTTGCTTGTCATCTGAGCAATATAGAAAAAGAAATAAGCAGATCCCTAAGGTTAATTGGGCAGCTAGTCCTGCCTAACTGGTGAGTTCCAGGCCAGTAAGAAATCATGTCAAAGGAAGTGAATATATCTCCTGAGGATGTTCTGAGGCTGTCTGTCCTCTAGCCTCACCACATATAAGTAAATATCTTAAAGTGAAAAACAATACCAGTAAGTCTACTCTACAAAATCAGTTTATAAATGTAAATGTATTAAAGATTCACTAAAAATAAATGGGGAGTGGAGAACTTCTGTAAACAAACCTCAGAAGCTACAATACTACTTATTTTTATATTAATGTCTACTAAAAGTTCCAACAAGCCGGGCGGTGGTGGCGCACACCTTTAATCCCAGCACTCGGGAGGCAGAGGCAGGCGGATCTCTGTGAGTTCGAGGCCAGCCTGGTCTACAAAGCGAGTCCAGGACAGCCAGGCTGTTACACAGAGAAACCCTGTCTTGAAAAACCAAAAAAAAAAAAAAAAAGAGTTCCAACAGATGTTACCCTTTTTTCCTCCTGGTCTGAGGGGCTCATAAGGCATATACACCATTGTACTAAGACACTACATAATCCCCCATACAAGATGACTCCTCCATTTTTTGCTTTTTGCCTTCTCACTCCCAGATTTAGTAAAGAGACCAACTTTCTGAAGCAAATCCATATGGATTTGAACCCCAGAATTAAATAAGTTAGGAGTTACTGAAGCTTACATTTTCTACCCCAGGAAACAGTAACCATTTTAAAAGAGTAAAGATCAAGATATACACAATGCACATCTGGTATCAGTGTTATATGACTGACTCTTCTGTAAGTTCCTCACAAATATAATACATTCACCATTAAGAAACAAATGGAAGCCGGGCGTTGGTGGCGCACGCCTTTAATCCCAGCACTTGGGAGGCAGAGGTAGGCGGATCTCTGTGAGTTCTAGGCCAGCCTGGTCTACAAAGTGAGTGAGTCTAGGACAGCCAGAGCTGTTATACAGAGAAACCCTGTCTCGAAAAACCAAAAAAAAACAAACAAAAAAAAAAAACAAGAAACAAATGGATTTTTTTTTAATCCCCTAAAGGCTGCAGAGGTAGTAATCTCTAATATAGACTTCTAACCATCAGCTGCACTTTGCAAGGTTTGTCTGTTCACTTGCTTAGTTTTGTTTCCTGCTTGAAATAGTATCTCACTCACTATGTAGCCCTGGCTGGCCTTAACATTCTATGCAGACCAAGTTGACCTTAAACTCACAGACCCTCCCATGGTCTGGCACTACAAGAATATGCCATCACACCCAGCTTTTCTATTTTTTTTTTTATTCTAATAGTTTAAATGGCTTAATTTTTTTAACCTCAAAATGACAGAAATGTTTTCAAACTACATGACATGAAGTTTGCCTGGCCTTGTAAATGTACTAAATATGTGTTAATTTTAAATGACTTCTCAAGAAAAAAATTATTGCTATTCAACATTACTGGTGTTAATAATGTGATCATTAAACATTTTCTGGTCCAAATGTCTAACTTTTTTTTTTTTAAGCAAAGGAAACAGATCTTTTTTTTTTTTTTTTTTTGGTTTTTCGAGACAGGGTTTCTCTGTTTAACAGCTCTGGCTGTCCTGGACTCGCTTTGTAGACCAGGCTGGCCTCGAACTCGCAAAGATCCGCCTACCTCTGCCTCCCAAGTGCTGGGATTAAAGGCGTGCGCCACCACTGCCCGGCTGATCTTTTTTTTTTTTTTAAGAAAAGTGAGTAAGAACTCCTGAAAGTAGGAAAGGATTGAAGGGAAGAATATTCCTGGGTACTCCTCTGTATTCTAAACCAGAAGCTTGGGGGAGGTAAGCCTGGAGCATGCTTACCTTCATGATCTGAACTGAAGATCAAGAAATCCATTACTTACATCAGTCACACCTGTATCCTAGCACTTAGAAGAGGCCTCACGAGGATCATAAATCAGAGGTCAGCCTGGGCTACATAAGTGAAACCCTGGGGAAGAAAAAGGAAAAAAAGAGAAAGGAGGAAGAGCAAAAAAGGACAAATCTACATTTTGCACCTATTCTGGTATGTGACGTTGGAATAGTATCTTAACCTCTATGGAACAAAGAGGGCTTTAAAAGTTTTCACAAGGAAAAAGGCTGGAGAGAAATTAATCAAGCGGTAAGCTCAAGGTCACCCTTCTAAAGCAAGTATTCAGCTAATAAACTCAATGATGCATTTTTCTTACTATTTAAAAATGCATTAACTAAAAGGCATCATTAAACAGCCTATATATAAAAAGTGTATATATTAACCAACATTATTTTGCAAAAAAATTCCCTTTTTATAAACATTTCCTACTACAAAGCTCAAAAGAACTCCACTCACTAACTTTTGAGTGAGCTTATTCTGTTCTTTTAAAAACATTTAAAATAAGAATCTTACTCTGTTCTTAAATGCGTTTAGAACAAAAGCTAAATCCTCTAATATCTTCTGGTATGTTTTAAGTGTAGGTTGTTCTAGAAATGTTTTGGCAACTAACACCCTAACTACCATTAATTAGGCTAGGTGGCCTAAACTCTCAGAGTGATTCAATGTCCTGAGGGATTTTAAAAGGAGAAGTAGCTCAGCACAGAAAGGCATTGCCACCAAGCCTGAACACCTGGGTTCCTGAGTCTCATCCCCCAGACCCACATAGCAGAAACAAAGAATAGACTGTGTCCTCTGGCCTCCACATTTGCACCATGGTTGAGGGCACCTATACACATGTACATATACATAAATAAGTGTAATTTTTAACTTTTTTTAGTTTAAAATATAGCCTATCATTCAAACCTTTTAATTCAAATAAACACCACCTTCATTTTGACAATGTAGTCAAGGACTCTTATCATCTGACTTCAAAGAGGTAAGGCAGACACTACTGAGATATCTATAGCCAGTGAAGCAGCAAGAAAGGAAAGCTCAGAGTTGTATACAGCACTGAAAATATGTGAACTGTTTTTACAGTTTGAAGCAACTTAGTGAAACCAACTGAGCCAACAGCCACTCGGGTTATTTAGCAGAAGACTTCAAAATGAATTAGTTAGACTTGTAGCCAGCTTATCAATACATTTAGAAAAGAAAATTAATTTGAGATGTCAATAAAGGACATAACAGGGCAGAGGTGGTACAAGCATTTGGTCCCAGCACTTGGGGCGCAAGAGGCAGGTGGATCTCTGTGAGGAACCTCTCTTGGAGGGGGAAAAAAAAAACACGTAAGTGGAAATATCACATTGGCAGTGAGCTACAGGAGCCCACAGTTCCAAGTTAAAGAAAAGCTGAGTATTTAAAACCTTGAGACCAGAGGCTAAAGACAGTTCAATGGTCAAGAGCACTCATTGGCTGCTCTTCCAAAGGACCCAGGTTCAATTCCAAAGCCTCTTCTTACCTCTGCAGGCTCCTCCACACATGTGGTTCTAATATATACACTCAGGAACGAACACACACACACACACACACACACACACACACACACACACATCATTTTTTAAATAAGCATTTTTTTTTGTTTTTTTTGGTTTTTCGAGACAGGGTTTCTCTGTGTAGCCCTGGCTGTGCTGGACTCACTTTGTAGACCAGGCTGGCCTCGAACTCGCAAAGATCCACCACCGCCCGGCTTAAATAACTATTTTTTAAAAAAGAAATCAGATGTAAGCCCCAAAGGAATGAAGGAGGGGGAAGCAGAAGATCCCTCCCCATGAGGTATCCCAACAGAAAAAGGTAGGAGAGATGAATCAGGATGGAGGGGGGTCTGAGAAAAGATCAAAGAGGTAGAGGAAGAAACAGCAAAAGTATAGAATCCTAGGCTTAAGACAGAAAGTATTTCAAGAAGGCAGGCAAGGCATCCACCATACCAAATGCTGCTATACTGGATAAAAAAAAAAAAAATTACACTTGTAGGGGCTGGAAAGACAGCTCAGCAGTTAAGAGTGCTTGCTACTCTTCCAGAGGCCCTGAGTTTGCTTCTCAGACCTTAATTTATATTGAACTTAATTTTCCCTTTAAAAACAACCATTATAACCCGGTGGTGGTGGCACTATTCTTTAATCCCAGCACTTGGGAGGCAGAGGCAGGAGGATCTCTTGAGTTCAAGGCCAGCCTGGTCTACAGAGTGAGTACCAGAATAGCCAGGGCTACACAAAGAAACCCTGTCTCCAAAAACAAAAGAACAAAACTAAACTAAAAATCTAAAAAAAACATTTATAGTTTGTTTTTCTCAAGACGGTTTCACTATGTAGCTGGCTGTCCTGGAACTCACTGTGTAGACCAGGTTGGCCTCAAACTTTAAGATTTGCCTGCCTCTGCCTCCCAAGTGCTGGGATTAAAGGGATATGCCACCAAGTCCAGTTTTAGATTTTATTTTTATCTGAGTTTTTCCTAAATGTATATATGTTCCATACTGTGTGCCTAGTGCCCTCAGAGTTCACAAAGGGCTCATTGGATTCCCTTGGAACTGGAGTTACAGATGGTTGTGAACCATCATGTGGGTGCTCGGAACCAAGCCCGGATCCTCTCTCTGCAGAACAGCAACTTCTCTAAAACAATGAGCTTTCTTTCTTTCTTTCCCATCCCAACAATTATCTTCTTTAATCTCCATTGTTGATGAAACTAAAGGATGTATTCCAATTTTAGACATGAAATCTATAACAAGTAAAACTGATTTTATATAACTCCATGTTTATCAAAAAGCCAAAAGAAAAAACACCTTTTTTTTTTTTTTTAAGGTTTTTCCAGACAGGGTTTCTTTGTTTAACAGCCCTGACTGTCCTGGAATGCACTCTGTAGACCAGGCTGGCCTTGAACTCACAGAGATCCAACTGCCTCTGCCTCCCGAGTGCTGGGATTAAAGAAATGTGCCACCACCATTACAGTTTCGAACTGCCATGTGGGTACTGGGATTTGAACCCAGGTCCTTTGGAAGAATAGCCAGTGCTCTTAACGGCCAAGGCATCTCTCCAGCTCCAAGTCATCATTAATACATGTAGTATCTATCTACTCATCCATATTAACCTTGGCATCACAGTTCACAAAACTGGAAATGTATACCCTGGGGTTTTATTCTCCCCAGCTGCTATTTATATCAAAACTGCACCATCTTTCCCTCTAGTTCACTAGCTTTGCTAACTGAAAATTAGTTACCTGGAGTTGTTTAATTCAAGAGCTATACAATATCTAAAACCTCAAAAGGCTAAAATGTGAATGGACTGAGCTGCACAAAAGCCAGTACAGTGATTGATGAGCTTCAAACTTCCAACTACTGACACATCTTCAAATGAACTCCCTCTAGCAGGGAAAGATATCTTGTCTGTAGTGACAGCTTCTCAGGAAGCTGAGGCAGGAGAATCCAGGTTCAAGGCCAGCCTAGTCTGTAAGTAGCATGACCCTGTCTCAAAAATAAAATCAACAACTAGACATGGTAGTTGTTCCTGTAATGCTAGTACTCAGGAGGCTGAGGCAGGATACTTCAAGTCCACAGTGAATTCCAGGTCAGCTGGGGCTATGGAATGAGACCTTGTCTCACTAAAAACAAAAACAAAAGGTTGGCCAGGGAGATAATTCATCAGGTAAAGGCCCTTAAGCTTCCAGATGACCTGAGAGCCCCAGCCCCCTCATGGTAGAAAGTGAAAAAAAAAGACTCCCATAAGTAGTCTTCTGACCTCTACACACCGTGGCACAAGCACACACCATGAACACACAAACACACATACAGAAAATGTAATAACCTTTTTAAAAATGACTGCTTCCATCTTAACTTTCAGGAACAAACCACTTATTGTATATAAGGTTACTATCAGTGAAGCTAACTAAACAAAGTCACAGGCTATGGTTGGTTTTGTCTTTTGGGAGAGTGCGAGTTGAGCTTTTCCTTTTTTTGGTTTTTCAAGACAGGATTTTTCTGTGTATCCTTGGCTGTTCTGGACTCACTTTGTAGACCAGACTGGCCTTGAACTCAGAGATCCACCTGCCTCTGCCTCCTGAGTGCTGAGATTAAAGGCATGTGCCACTACGCCTGGCAGTGAGCTTTTCCTTTTTGGGTTTTTAAGACAGGGTTTCTCTGTGTAGCCCTGGCTGTCCTGGAACTGGCTCTGTAGACAAGACTGGCCTCAAACTCAGAGATCCCCTGCACCTCTATTTCCAAAAGTGTGTACCACCAAAGTCAGATTCCACAGGTTATAGTTTTAATGGCCAATCTATCTAGGAAGGATCTAGTCTTTACTCAACATAGTATTGAATCCTAAGAAATTTTAGGTCTGGCACAAAACATGCCTAGAGTCTAAATGCCAATGTATATTTCCTGAATTAGACTAGCAAAGCACTTAGGCTTAGTAATGGGATTCTAAAACAGGCACAGCAACTGGGGGTGGGAGGGCGGACTCAGGACACCACACAGCAGGCTCCTTTAGGACAATAATTAGCATGTCAACAGTAATGAGTTGGTTAAACTCATTTTTAAAAATGCTGATTTGCCCAACAAGACACTGCAATGTACAAAGCCTAGCAACTGGGAAACACAAACAGGAAATTCTGCAGGTGCAGTTAACAAACTACATCTTATCCATGACCTGAAGCATCTCAGGAATTACACAACTTGCTGCAGAATTCTCATTTTTCATATGGAAATGAACCATGAAGTCACACAATACAATGCTATGATATTATTGATATAATCAACTGTACCTTCCCAAGTTGTGCTAAAGTTAGAGAAAGCAGGTGTTTTATACAGTGTTTGTTATGTTAAAAGTTAAAGAGAGCCAGATGCTGGTGGCACACACCTTTAATCCCAACACTCAGGAGGCAGAGGCAGGCAGATCTCTGTTTGAGGCCAGCCTGGTCGACTGAGTGAGTCCAGGACAGCCAGGACTATTATACAGAGAAACCCTATCTGGGGAGTTGTGGGGGAAGTTAAAAAGAACTTGAATACCAAGTAACTAAAATTCAGAGCTTCTTCCTTCATACAGCCACACACATGTAAAAAAAAAAAAAAAAAAAAAAAGTCAGCCAGGCGGTGGTGGCGCACGCCTTTAATCCCAGCACTTGGGAGGCAGAGGCAGGCGGATCTTTGTGAGTTCGAGGCCAGCCTGGTCTACAAAGTGAGTCCAGGACAGCCAGAGATATTCAGAGAAACCCTGTCTCGAAAAACCAAAAAAAAAAAAAAAGTCTTCCAAGCCAGGCGTGGTGGCGTACGCCTTTAATCCCAGCACTCAGGAGGCAGAGGGCAGGCGGATCTCTGTGAGTTCGAGGCCAGCCTGGTCTACAAAGCGAGTCCAGGACAGTCAGGGATACACAGAGAAACCCTGTCTCAAAAAAACAAACAAATAGATTATTTTTTAAGAAAAAATAGTCTTCTGTAGAGAGGTGTTGTGCATCCTAAATACAGTGTGCCTAAAGGACTTATAGGGCAATAATTCAAATTAGGGATGAAAGTGACCAGTCAGATCATTTGGTCAAGTAACTATTAAATGTTACTCACAACTCAAAGCCAGATTAACAGGCTTTGGGCATAAACCATTTAATTGTTATATCACCATTAATCTAATCTCATTAATTTGTTTCAAGTAACATATAAATTTAATTTATACCTCTAAATGAAGTTTTCTAAAATTAGAGTATAAAGCTACTCATAGCTACCTGTCAAAAATGTTTTCAATAGCTGAACTAATTTTAAAAGCCACTTTTTCAAAAAAAATGAAAACAGAAGAGCAGTGAGGTAGGTAACAAGTCCCAAACATGTCACATGAGATAGTAAGCCACAAATCAGCTGGTACAGGAAGACTACTATCAAAGACAAGTGTTACCACAATCAAGGCAAATTAATGTCTAATGAAGCAATTTGCTATTTCCATGTTTGCAGTGGCAGTCCTGAGTAGCATTTGGAGGCTCTTTAGAACAACACTGAAAGGGCTTTAAACATTTACAAATTGCTCCCCTTTAAGCAAAATATACACTGTCCATCAATGAAGCTGAAGCTAAAGAGATGGTTCAAAGGTAAGAGCACACACACACTGCTCTCTACAGAGGACTCAACTTCATTTGCCAGCACCAACTCTGTCACAACTGTCAAACTTCAGCTCCAGTGGATCCAATACTCTCCTCTGGCCCCTGTACCACTAATGATCTGCTCCTTTATTTCTTTTATCCCTGTGGTTTTTAGATTGGTCAAATATTAATTATCTAAGAATCAGCCATTAGCCAGGTGTGGGGCATTTTGGAGTCAGCATTTTGGAGTCAGATCTCCGTGAGTTAGAGACTACCTTGATTTATAAAGTGAGTTCCAGGACAGCTACCCTGTCTTTAAAAAAAAAAAAAAAAATTGCAATTAGATAAGTTTTGTGTATGGCACTTGGAAGTGAGAATTCTGTGCATATCAGAGATGTCTTTTAATTCATTTTTGTCATTATTGCTCTACTAACCTTTCCTCCATTATCTCAGCAGTTTATTTGAATTCTGTCATTGCTGAAGCTTGTACAGACATTGAGTTCCAGCATAAGCTCAAGATTATTTCTTTTTTTTTTTTTAAGATTTATTTATTTATTTTATGTATATGAATGCTCTATCTGCATGTACACCTGCAGCCAGAAGAGGGCATCAGATCACATTGTGGATGGTTGTGAGCCACCATGTGGTTGCTGGGAATTGAACTCAGGACCTTTGGAAGAGCAGCCAGTGCTCTTAACCGCTGAGCCATCTCTCCAGCCCTCAAGATTATTTCTAAACATAAATTTTAGAAGCAGTTCTTTCTTAGCTCCATTAATTAAATTCTTTTTTTTTTTTTGGTTCTTTAAGACAGGGTTTCTCTGTGTAGACCAGGCTGACCTTGAATTCACAGAGATCTGCCTGCCTCTGCCTCCCAGGTGCTGGGATTAAAGGTGTGCACCACCACGTCCAGCTTAAATTCTTAAATCAGGAATAATACATATGTTTTCATATGTATTTTGCAGAAAATTATTTTTAGAACAGAAAGGTAGAGCTATAGCTTCTATAAATGCCATAAAGCTTCCTTATTCTGATTTATTGAGGTTTTTCTTTTTTGAGACAGGATCTTTCTGTGTAGCCCTGGCTGTTCAGGAACTTGCTCTGTAGACTCAGAGATCTACCTGCTTCTGCCTCCTCAGTTCTGAGATCAAAGGTGTGTTCCACCACCAGGTTTCAAACAAACAGTATATTCAACTGCTGAGGTAATGGAGGAAAGGTAAATACACAGTAGAGCAACAATGACAAAAATGAATTAAAAGACACCAGTAATCCCACCACTGGGTGGGGGAGAGGGGCAGAGCAGAGGCAGACAAATGTCTGCAAGTTCAAGGACAGCCTGGTCTACAGAGTGAGTTCCAGGACAGCCAGGGAGCTGCACAAAGAAACCCTGTCTATGGGCTGGAGAGATGGCTCAGCCGTTAAAGGCTAGGCTCACAACCAAAAATATAAGAAACCCTGTCTCAAAATAAAAACAAAACAGAAAAAAGGGGGGGGATGAAAAGTAAAGAATCTATCTCCATATTAACAAAAGTCTAGTCTCCCAAAAGAACTAAACTTGTGACACATGCCTTACACATCCCAACACTCAGGAGGCAGAGGCAGGTGGATCTCTGTGAGATGGAGGCCAGATAGATCTATATGTCAGGTTCCAGGACAGCCAGGGCTACACAGTGAGTTAAAAAAAAAAAGACAAACTTGTTTTCTATAAACACCTCAATACTCTTGGGAGGTAGGTAAGGAGTAGGGTTTCTGGAGGACAAACAAGCACAAAGGGATTAAGTGTCTTGTCCAGAAAGTCATCAGTGAACATAAAACCAGAGTTCAATTATTTACTCTACAAAGTCTAAATAAACTACCTTTTTTCAAAGTACCTACAAATTATCACAAGATGTAGAATTTCACCCAACAATACGTTTCATAAAAACAAAAACAAAACAAAAAAAGACTATTTCAGAATTGAGTATTTTGAGCAAGGAAATATTGCTTACCCAAAAACCAACTAAACGAACAGGAGGGACTTTAAAACTTACTCATAAGGTGTCGGGTGTACTGGCTCATGTTTGTAACCCATGGTAAGAGGGTGTTTCCTGTGTTTTAAGCCAGCCTAGGTGACATAGAGATTTCTAGGCTATCCTGGGCTACAGAATAAGTCATTATCTCTAAAAAGGGGAGGAGCATTAAAGGAAGACGCAGTGATCATATTAGAATTTTCAAAGGTTACCCTAGTCATCTTGTATCCTACTATTCAAATTCCCTGCCAAGGAGCAATGGAAGGGCAGATATGCTCACTATAATTATATTCTATAGATAATGTCAAATCTCAACAAACTCCAAGAGTTTCAATCAAAGGCATATTAATTTCCCTCCAAAAATAAAATCTTGTAACAATGTCTTCTGAACATTTCTCCCAGTGTTAAACACTTCAAATTTGGATTTTAAAAATCATTCACTTAGCCGGTGTGGTGGTGCACACCTTTAATCCTAGCACTTAGGAGGCAGAAGCAGGCAGATCTCTGTGAGCTTGAGGCCAGACTGATCTACAAACAAGTCCAGGACAGCAAAAGCTATTACACAGAAAAATCCTGTCTCAACCCCCCCCAAAAAAAAAAAACATTAACTTTTTATTTTTAAGTATTTATAGTTATATTCAAACTATTTTAAAAAATTGGTGGTGTTCTGTTCCTCCCTTGTTATGTTTAGGCAAGATTCTCACTCCCACTTAAACTTGATATTTGAAAGTACAATGCCTAAATGAAGATACTTCCCAACTGACAAAAGAAAAGCAATTAACACAGAAAGTATCCAAGGCAGACCTTTTCTTTGAAATCACAGTAGTACCATACTAAATATTATATGAAGTAACAAGATAAAATTTACTTTTTAGCAAAATCTGACAAGACAGAAATTTCAACTGTCAAAAGGGAATTCACTTCCCAAGATTCTAGAAAACAGAGCTTACTATAAAAGTCTCAAGGCAGTTTGCCTTATTCCTTCAAATCTCTCTCTCTCTCTCTCTCTCTCTCTCTCACACACACACACACACACACACATACACACACAGAGAGAGAGAGAGAGAGAGAGAGAGAGAAAATTCTAACACAAGTTACAGAACACTAAAGGAAAGACGACACTGAAATGTCTGTGCTCAAACTCCTAAAGGTTAGTTTCCATGTATCTGGCAAGCCGATGATGGCCTTATGTCCACCCATTCCAGAGGTGTCTTCCCTCATTTAAAGCTAACATTACATAAACCATCACAGCAAAGCAAAATACCAAAGAATCTAAACGCCTCCAGATAAAGTTTACTTGAACTACTTGAGGAAAAAGGCTGACAATTCAGTGTCAGTTATTAACATTTTAAAGGTTAGAACCTAAAAGCTCCATTTCTGCCACTTTTAGAAGCCTGCATTACTTTTCTCAGCCTGTAGCATGGAACACAGGTATTACATCATCCAATCCCTGAATACTGCCCATTACCCAGGAAGCTTCTGGGTACCTGAGACACTGCACACTAAGGTATCCCATCCTCTCTCAAACCTCTTGGTGCTACTTGGCCTCTAGGATGTGCTCTCTTGCAGCTTCACCAAGAACATATGCTATGCATCCACAACTGCATTTCCTTTACCTTTAGGTATATCCTCATGATGCTGTACAGCTAGCTGTCTGTCTATTCATCAGTCAACAAAGCTATGTGAATACACACTACATACCTCCAAACTAGAAAGTGGGCATTCAGCTCTCCCTTACTCCTCATTCACTTATTGTGGAACTAAGTCAGGTTTTTATCATCTCTCTGGTCCTAAAAGAATGAACTTTAAGATATGGTACACAATTGAATGGCCTCTCTTTTCTGCTAAGCGTGAAAGTAATCCTTCTCTCTAGTTTTTTCCTCCCACTCGACTGCTGCACTCTAGCCTTTATTATTTCTCAGTGACCTAATAATTTTGGACTCTTTAATGTCTTTTGTTTGATTGGTTGGTTTCTCTGTGTAGCCCTGGCTGTCCTGGAACTCACTCAGTAGACCAGGCTGGCTTCCACCTGTCTCTGCCTCCTGAGTGCTGGGATTAAAGGCACGCATCACCACCACCTGGCTCTTTAACATCTTAAAACTGTAAATACCCCAATCTTTCCTCACACTTCCACACCTTGAATCTTCCAAACTCTTAGGTACCCTACTTCTGAACCCTCTCCAACAGTCATTTCCTGCTTTAAACATGGGCATACTACTTCCCTTACCACACCAACCCCATACAACTGTGCCTTTCTAGTCAGACATTCGTCCATACATCCCTACCATGTCCTTTCCTTCAGCACAGGTACTATGTATTCCTTTACATTCTCTACTACAAAATACCCTTTCTTCCCTGTTTCTTCTCACTGTCTCCTGCCTACTCCCTTCACTTCTTCCTCTACATGGTACTCTAGGTCTGTATATCTTCCCTCCCAACCTACCCCCACGTTCTACTGATTTCCCTTCACACACATTCTCCTTCCATCTTCCTCCTTCCCAACTTTTCTCCACACCTCCTGCCCTGGAAATATTTCCTTCCATATTTCCATAAACCTAAGTTACCACTCCCTCTCCTTCCCTTCTGTCCACCACCTCACTCTCCATCCTGCCACACACCCCTGTCCCTTTCCAGGGTGCTCCCAACCTCAAGGTTCCCTCTCCTGCTGTTACCTACTAGTATTTTTCACACAAACACCTTCCCATTTCACTCACTTCTTGTTACCCTTCTACTACTACATATACCTCCTGCCTCGACACCTCTCCTCACCCAATCACCTAGCCTTCTTGTCCCCATTTCTCTCCAAAATCCCTCAAACTCAGTCCCTGTGTCAATCACTCCTCCTCCCATTAGCCTCATCTTCCTCTCCCATGAATACAGGACAAATAGCAGCCTTTCTTCCCTAGCTTGTCAGCCTCTTCCTGTCTTCCTCCATACCTTCGGGCCAGGAATCTATAAGGGGACTTCTGGCGTTCTGGGCACACACAAGACACCTCCTGCCTGAACACCCCCAATTTCAGTTGCCACCATCTCAGAGAACCCCCTCCTCAGACACTCTTTCCCTCCTCCCTCTTTTGGAGCTCAGCCTGCCCAAAACACTCCCAGCTACGGACCCCTCCTCCGCCATTTCCCTTCGGGCGTCCGGTGGCCTTCCCACTGCCTGCCCCATTCTCTGCCACTCACACGCAGCACTAACCCGGGCATCTGCTCCTTCCATTTCTGCCCAGAGGTGCCCATCTTCTCCCTCCTTCCACCATCTCACTTGCCCCTGCCCGCCCCAAATCCCCCTACACACCCATCCGAACCCCCAAACGGAACGTCCTCCTTCCCTCTCGAACCCGAGCTAGGCCCCCATGGCTCCCCCAGGCCTGCCCTTGAGGCCCTGCTCACCGTGGGGCCGGGTCCCTCAACACTCCCTTCTCCCCTAATCTGCCCACACCCTGTGCCCGCCCCCCCCCGAGCCTCTCCCCGGCTCCTGCCCGCAACGTCCTCCAGCACCTGCCCCGAGCCCCGAGCCCTCCCACCTCCCCCGAGCTCGCGCCCCACACACTGCCCACGCCCTCGGGAGGCTCAAGGCCGCGACCCGCGACCCCGACCCCGAAAGCAACCAAGGCGGTCCGCCGTCCCGGCGCGAACCGGCCGGGCACCGCGGCGGCGGCCACAATGCCCAAGCCGCGGGGCCGGGATCGCGCCGCGCTCCTCGCCTCGGCAGCCGCCGCCGGTGCTAAGGACGCACAACAAACAATGCGGGGCCCGGGCAGGCTCCGCCAACCGCCTCAACCGCCGCCTCAACCGCCGCCCGCCCGGGACGGCCAGCCGCGCAGGCGCCGGCCCCGCCGCCGCCTACCCGCGCCGCCGCACTCTGCCCGCGTCCGCTCCCCGCTCCCGCTCCGCCGCCGCCGCCACCTCGTCCGCCCGCGTCTCCGGCTCCTCAGCACAGCGGCGGCGGCTGCGGCGGCTGCTGCCCTGGTGGCGCTCGCGAATCCGAGCTCGGCTTCGGCGGCGACCTCGGCGGCGGCGGCGGCGGCGGCGGCGGCGAGCACGTGACGCCGCCGAGCACGCCCATTGGGCGAGCCGGGGGGCGGGCCGCGCGGCTGCTGGGGAACGGAAAGCCCGCCCCCTCGCCCTCCGCGCGCCCCCTGCCCGCGCGCTCTGCCGCACCTGAGAGCTCGGGCCAGCGCCCGCCGCCGCCGCGCCGCGCTGCCGCCTGCGTCAACTGCGCACCTGGGAGCGCGCAGGGCGCTCCGTCCCGCGGCCGCCGCCTGCACCTGCGAGGCCGCTTACGTAAACTGCGTCCCGCCCACCTCGCGGCGCCTGGTCCGGGCCGCGACCGCACCTGAGCCCCGCTGCGCCCGCGGCGTAAGCGCTCCTGAGCAGAGGCAGCTGCTGGGAAGAGCTAAAGGCGCGGAAACTTCGTAACTGCGGGTTCGGAGAGCGGCTCCCGGCCGCAACTGGAGCCGGCCTCCCCAAGCTCCGCGCCCCGGTGCGGGATGTTGCCCCAGCCCCAGCCTCTACGCTATCGGAGTAAGCGCCGCAATGCCTCCCGGGTGGAGGAGGGGCAAGCAGTACCCTGACTGAGTAAGAGGCTCGGATCCCTGCGGTGCTCCCCCTCCTACTTGCTGGTTGTATGACCTTGCCCAAGATACAGATCCGCTGGAGCCTCAGTGTCTACTTCACAGAAACTAAAACAGTAATTCCAATTTAAGAGCCGTTGAGCAAATGTCACAAAGCAATAGATACGAGTTTTCCTGGCACATAGCAAGCACTGAACCGAAATCAAAATCGCCTTTCCTTACTCCACCCTAATGGACAGGGAAATCCTTTCCCTCCTTAGGGTTGGGGCAGACTGGCTAAATACCCACACGCTTTGTTCCGGCATGGTACTGGGGAAGAAATAAAGGTCCACGTTTTATCTTACAAGCTATTGGCTGGCATCTACTTGGTGCCTAGCATTCTGCCTGCGAGTTCAGTCCCTACTATGTATGTGTTGAGTGCCCTGCACCGTGCAGGGAGCGAGAGTGCAGTGGAGAATAAGCCAAGATCCTTAGCCTAAAGCAAATTCCTAGCAAAGAACCTGACCGCTTACTTTTTTTTTTTTTTTTTTTTTTTTTTTGGTTTTTCGACACAGGGTTTCTCTGTATATCTCTGGCTATCCTGGACTCGCTTTGTAGACCAGGCTGGCCTCGAACTCACAGAGATCCGCCTGCCTCTGCCTCCCAAGTGCTGAGATTAAAGGCGTGCGCCACCACCGCCCGGCCTCTGACCGCTTACTTAATTGGAGAAGAAAGTGTGGGACTGAGCTCCCACACCAGTCCCCCTGGCAGTCTCCTTCTCATCTTGCTGCTGTACTACATTCAAACATTATTAACAACTCTAGACAGGGAAAGATGTACAATGATTTTTGCCTAACATGGACAGGGTCCAGGGTAGCATCCACAGCACCACCACAAAATATAACCTGTGTGCTTCATTCACAGAATAACGTGTTAATACTTACAGTTAAAAGACTTTGGCAGTATGGCCTTCAACTTCAGGGCATACACATTTCCCTTTGCCCCTCTTTTGGGCCAACTTGACCTTTAGGTAACAACAAAATTGACCTTTCCAAGGTATGCCCAGGTCTGTAACACTTCTGAGCTTCCTGAACTCGGTGTAGGCCCCAGATCACTATATCTGATTGGCACCTTCTTCCAGCCTTCTGGAAACCTGGTTGTTCTATCCATTCAGAACATACTCTGTCTGGAGCTCCTTGGTGCCCTCAGACACATGTCTAGACTCTTCCTCCTTGCACATCTTCGTTTCAACAGTGCATTGTTCTGCCACTGAGCTGTAATTTAGTTCAGTCGCTTCCCTGGAGTGTAGTAAGCACCTTGAGGAAAGGTTCATCCCTCTGCCTGAGTAAGTTAGAAAAACCACACAGACAGGGGATGAAATCATTAAAGCTGGGTTTCGCAGTATAAAAGGAAGTCTGCCAAGGGAGAAGAGATGCTGCACTGCAAGATCCAGGCTCACTGCGCACTAGCTGGGTGACCTTGGCAGATCTAGGTCTTAGTGCCCTCATCTGTCAAATCACACATAATTTTGCATACCTCAGAGTACTGTTACAAAGAGTAGTGAGACTACATTTAATGTATTTGGCCCTTAGAAATTAACACAAACTGTATTACTTTTTTTAATAGGAAGAATACATGGCATTAATTATTCAATAGTCTCTTATTTTGATTTTTATTGGGCTTATAACTCCAAACACTCATGACAAAAATGAGCAAATGAGGGTAGGCTAGATGGCTCAGCAGGTAGAGGTGTTTGCTGCCCAGCCTGACAACCTGAGTTAAAAATCCCAGAACCCAAATGGTGTAAGGAAAGAAGCCACAGGCTGTCCTCTAACCTACTTCCACAGAAGCATTGTGCACACGTGTGCCGGCAGTCATACATGCACAGCAAAAAAAAAATAATAATTTTTAAAGTGAAAAGAAAATAAGGAAAGCATTGAAAAACAAGCAAATGATCCAAAAGTACGGAGAACGTAAAAGTTCACCTGTAAATGACCGTCATATTCTTTGTCCCTGACTTCATTCCATCTACTACTTACAGAGGAAATTCTGTCATGTCTCACATTACATGTCCAGAGAAAGATGAAAGCTTCAGGTGTGGTGGTACCCGCTTGAGACCCTAACATCTGGAAAGCCAAACAGGAAAGATCAGAACCTCAAAGATAGACTCTGTACGTAGAGAGTTGTCACCCAGCCTGGGCTATATGAAACTCTGGGGGCTAAGGTGTGACTCAGTTCTAGAGTGCTTGCCTAGTATCCATGAAGTCCTGGGTCCAAGCCCCAGAACTGTATGAATCAAACCTATAATCCTAGCAAGTGACAGGAGGAGGCAGGAGGATCAGGACTTCAATGTCATCCTCAGGTGCAGAGCAAGATCAAGAGACTGAAGCCAAGCCGGGCGTTGGTGGCGCACGCCTTTAATCCCAGCACTTGGGAGGCAGAGGTAGGCGGATTTCTGTGAGTTCGAGGCCAGCCTGGTCCTGGTCTACAAAGTGAGTCTAGGACAGCCAGAGCTGTTATACAGAGAAACCCTGTCTCGAAAAACCAAAAAAAAAAAAGAGACTGAAGCCAGCTGGGCTCTACCAGACCTCAGTTGTTGTTGTTGTTGTTCTGTAGTTCTTACTCTCATTCTTGTTTCATTGGTTTGGTTTTGGGTTTGTTGTTTGTTTGTTTGGTTGGTTTGGTTTTCGAGACAGGGTTTCTCTGTATAATCCTGGCTGTCCTGGAACTCACAGTGTAGACCAGGCTGGCCTCGAACTCAGAGATTCACCCTCCTTTCCCTGAAAGGTTTATGTTTTTTTAAGGAAAGAAGGGAAAAAAGGTTACAAACAGTTCCTGTTTCTGTATTTCTGTTAGATTTGCATAGGAAAAACATCACAAAGTATTAAGTACCAATCACTACTGATTTTGCCTAGAAAATAGAATTTGATGTGAGAGTAGAGGACTACTTCCACATTGCTTTAAATTTTTAAGTATATATTTTTGAATTATGTGTATGTATATATGACTGTGTGTGTATGTGTGCATAAGTGGAGGTGCCCATGGAGACAGAAGTGGCAGAACCCTTGGAGTTGGAGTTACAAGCAGTTGTGATCCACATGCTGTGGTTCCTGGAAATCAAATTCAGGTCCTCTGCAAGAGCAGCACCTGCTCTTAACCACTGACCATCTCTCTATCCCCTGCTTTAAAAATTTTTTTCAAGAGTATAAATAATGAGGCAGTGGGGGGTGCATACCTTTAATCCCAACACTTGGGAGGAAGAGGCAGGCAAATCTCTGTGAGTTCAGTCTACAGAGCAAGTTCCGGGACAGCCAGGGATACACAGAAACACTGTGTCTTAAAAAACCAAAAATTTAAAAATTGAAAAAAGGAATATTGGGGCTGGAGAGATGGCTCAGCGGTTAAGAGCACTGCCTAGTGCTCTTCCAAAGGTCCTGAGTTCAATTCCCAGCAACCACATGGTGGCTCACAACCATCCACAATGTGATCTGGTGCCCTCTTCTGGAATGCAGGTGTACATGCAGATAGAGCACACATATGCATAAAATAAATAAGATAAATCTAAAAAAAAAAAAAAAAAAAAGAAAAAAGGAATATTATTGTATTCTGTCTGCATTGGTGTTTTTCATTTAGTATACATGGATTCTCATTAAGTAACTTGAGCTAGCCTGAACTCACAGAGACTATCTTACAAGCTATCTGCCTTTGTCTCCAGGTACTGGGAAGTGGGGCATGCTCTGCCACAGCTGGCTGAATACATCCTTTTGTTTGTGTACTCTTCTGTTTTTCTGCACAGTGTTGTATCTTAAGACTCATTTAATTAAATACACTCCCTATAGTGGATATTACATTTTTCCATTAGGATGATAATGGATGTTGTAATATCCTAAAAGTTAAACTACTTCAAATAACACCTAAGTCCAAAACCAGCATTGCCTGTTTCAGCCATTCTTTTTTTTTTTTTTTTTTTTTTGGTTTTTCGAGACAGGGTTTCTCTGTGTAACAGCCCTGGCTGTCCTGGGCTCGCTTTGTAGACCAGGTTGGCCTCGAACTCACAGTGATCCGCCTGCCTCTGCCTTCCAAGTGCTGGGATTAAAGGCGTCCGCCACCACGACCGGCTCTGTTTCAGCCATTCTTATCGCAAATAGTAATTGAGGTTCTATATGTGGAAGTCCATAGAAATTTAAAATAAAAAAAAAGAGGAAGCAAACAGTTATACTATCCATAGGGACATTCATCCTCATCAGGCTAAAGAGAGACACAAATGTATTTCTACATTTCTTTTTTTTTTTAAACATTTATTTATTTATTATGTATACAGTATTTGCTCTACATATATGCCTGGGCAGCAGATCTCAATGTAGATGGTTGTGAGCCACCATGTGGTTGCTGGGAATTGAACTCAGGACCTTTGGAAGAACACCCAGTGCTCTTAACCTCTGAGCCACCTCTCCAGCCCCTCTACATTTCTTTTGAAAGGAGGTATGGATGGACTCCAATCTAACTTCCAATACAGCATACATATACAATAGATGTTTGTGGCTATTTAAATTTAATATATCTAAAAGTAAATAAAAATGTGGGGCTCCAGGGGGGTTATATCTCAGTGGGTACAGTGCTTGCATAGCATATAGAGAGCCCTGGGTTCCATCCTCAGCACTGCATAAAGCCAAGCAGTATAGCCTATGCCTGTAATCCCAGAACGTGGGAGTTGCAGGCAGAAGGATCAAGAGTTCAAGGCTGTCCTTGGTTATATATCAAGGCACTAGGCACAGTTGAAATTCTGCACAAGCATGTCAGCACTGGCACATGGGCTTAATAGCAACATAGCAATAGCAGTGACAGCCACACCTCACTTGTTTATCACCTTCCAAAACCTTTGTCCTGGCATACCAAGATAGCTCTAGCCATCTCTACTCCACTTTCCCCACCACTCCTGTCTTCCTTCTCTCCTTTAACAAAGTCAGATACTGAACAACAGCCAAGTCTCTCTCTGGCGCCTGGATGCCCCCCTTTCCTACTCTCTAAGGGACATCACTCCATAGTTTGTCCCTCTTTGATGTGGCCAGTCTCTCTCTACTGGATTCTTTCCATTATTAAACAGTCCCTTTCATTGTTTTTTGTCTTTTCTTTTTTTTTTTTTTTTTTTTTTTTAATGAAACAAGATCTCCAGGTCATTCATGTGCGTGCTAGAGATTGAGAAGCACTGGCCCGAATACAACAAGGACAATGCCGATCAAATGGGGCCCCTAATGTGGAGGTAGAATTGCTGCTGCTGACAAGATGCTCGAAAATGGTAAATAACCCTTGGTACCGCCCAAACAAAACTGGGATCAATTTTCATTCGCTTTGCATAGCATTTGCCTCCCTGGAATAGTAAATCATGCTGGGATGGACTTGGTTCACTAGAAAACTGGAGTGAGTTGTTACCCTCAGATAATTACATAGTAAACTTTCACCTACATAAGTATCCAAAAGTCATGCGGTGTTACAATGTTACACACACACTGTAGGATACTAAGCATCTTGGCTCCCTCCCACTTCAATAAATGTTGCTGTGACAACCCAGCTTCGGCACAGTGTCTAGAAGCTACCACCAAGAATCCAGAGCTCCCAGCTATCACTCAGTGGCTACCTGGGACCTCTCTGGATGTCTGCTATGTTTCTGTCTATTGTTCCTAACTGCTGAATCTTTCCCCTAAACCCAAACCTAAGCCAATTCCCTAATAGAGGTCATGTTAGCCACTGATCTTGAATAAGCCATAGACTGTAGGCCCAATGTGGGCAGAATTTATTGTTTGCTCTTTTCATATTACCTTAGAGACATGTCCTGTGTTATCCATATAACAAATATCTGCTGGACTAATATGTTACAAAATTACCTCCATTATTTATTTATTTATTTATTGGGGCTTTTTCAAGATAGGAGTTTTCTTTGTATCACTGGTTATCCTGGAACTCACTCTGTAGACCAGGCTGGTCTTGAACTCTACATTCTGCCTCTTAAGTACTGAGATTAAAGGTATACACTACCACCCCCCCAGCTGTACTCCCTGTTTTGGATGACAAACCTCAAACTAATTTCAAGAGAGAAGAATCTACAAGAATAAACCATGGACCTGAGGTCAGGAAGCCTCTGGTTCTTCCAGAATTTGTTCTAGTATTCTGAATACGTCTATAGAGCCGGGCATGTGGTGCATGCTTATGATCTCAGCCCTTGGAAGGCTGAGGCAGGGAGATTGCCACAAATTCATAGATAGCCTGGGATTCATACTGAATTCAAGGCAAACCTGAGTTAAATCCCAGTCCCTTTGTAAAGGAGTTCTAGAAATCAATTTTCAGTGATTTTTGGACCCAAGTGATTATCTAGACTCTAGATTCTAGAGTGACTGTCTAATGTTAAATAGTAAGTCTCACCTAATTGTGACTCTGTCCCTTCTTCCCTTCATTTTTTCTTTTCTTTCTTTTTGTTTCTTTCTTTTTCTTTTTTTTTTTTTAAATTTAGTTATTTATTTACATACATGAGTGCTCTATCTGTATGTACCCCTGCATGCCAGAAGAGGGCAGAAGATCCTAGTATAGATGGTTGTGAGCCACCATGTGGTTGCTGGGAATTGAACTCAGGACCTCTGGAAGAGCAAACAGTGCTCTTAACCGCTGAGCCATCTCTCTACCTCCTTTTCTCTTTCTTTTTTAAACAGTCTCACTGTGTAGCCCTATCTGGCATGGAACTCCATATGTAGACCAGACTGGCACTAGACTCACAGAGATCTGCCTCCTAAGTGGTGGGACTCGAGGTGTGTGCACTATATCCAGTGTCTCCCCTATCAGTATTGTCTAGCTATCTTTGGTTATAACATTTTGCACTTACTAGGAAGAAGCCAGCAAAGTTGCTAACCCTTGTAAGACAGCACACCAGTAGTGTAATTTTATATAATTGTGTTAGTTTCACACTTTCTCTCTTAACCTGGCTATCACCCAAATAGTTGAGACTATTATAGTATTTGTTAAACAGGCTTCACAACACAAAAACTGAGCAGTTACTACTCTATTCTTAACCTCTTAAACGAATCTTCCCTCCCTCCCCCAGGGTAAATCTCAGAGATACTTGCACTTTGTGGCTTTCCTGCTTAAGCTCAATCTCTCCTGATGTCTCCTCTCCTCTGCCTGTGACTGAATCCTCCTACTTTCTCCTCTAACTCCTCCTTCCTCAGAGGGCAGGAAGTCTAGCCCTATTCTCTTCCCTGCTCAGTGATTGACTGTAAGCTGATTTATTGGTATATTAGGGGACACCTGGAGAGCAGTGTTTATATAACATTCAGACAAGAGATTCTAAGTACAAGGATTGCAACCAGATATGGGGGGAGGGGATACAGAAATCAGCATTTGAATTACACAATAACCAATAACCGTATCCCTATATTGCACTGTAACCTTCTGGACTAAAATGTGACTAGTCAGACTTTAAGATGGTTTCTGAGGAATGATAGATTGCTAGGCCCAGTTCCTGAGTGTCTCTCTGGATCTTACCTCAATCCCTTTGCCACTGTGCCACAGTGTCCTCCTCTCAGTAAGGACTTCTACAAAAAAGTAGAGGTGGGACAGGGATGGGGTGCAGTGGGGGGAGGGTAGGGACAGGGTTCAGTGTAGGGTCACATAGAAGTATATAGAGAATCTTTGCTCTCACTAAAGGAACCATTGTAAGCCAGCAAGATGTATAAAAATTCCTGCTAGTTGTTACTGTAAGAGTATTGCCAAGAGACTTTGGGGTTTGTGTGTATTTTAATTAAAATCAGCCTATTAAGTGTTTATTTCTTTGTTTGTATGAAGGGAAGTTTTTCTTTCTTTTGGGAGAAAAAACATATTGTGGAAGAAAAAGAATTGAAAATAAGGCTTTTTTTTTTTCCTGAGACAAGGTTTCTGTGTAGCCCAGGTGTCCTGGACTCAATATGTAGACCAGACTGGCCTCAAAATCACAGAGATCTGCCTCTGCCTCTGCCTCTGCCTCCCAAGTGCTGGGATTAAAGGTGTGTGTCACCACCACCCACCTGGAAATAAGGCTTCTTTTATGAAACTTTATCAGGTAGCTTTGACTTTGAGATTATATAAATGATTCATGCAAATATTTAAATTATTAAATCTTACAAATTTAAAATAATCCCTAAGCCAAACACAGGCCCAAACACAAACATAACGTTATATGAGGCTCATAACATATCCACATAGAAGTCTCTACATGTCTTTCTACACAAAACTGGACCAGGCCCTTTTGGAGCAATGGTTCATTCCACCAACATAAGCAGGAAATACATATGCTGAGCCTGAACCTTGGAACATATGATCATATCAAAAATAAAGGATGTGCTCAAAAGCTGAACAAGGCCCCTCTCAAAGGGATAAGGAATCAGTTTAAGGGGGCTCTCACCTGGCAAAAACCAGACAATGAGGTCATGATGAAGAATAATTATAGGGCTGGAGAGATGACTCAGAGGTTAAGAGCACTGGCTGCTCTTCCAGAGGTCCTGAGTTCAATTCCCAGCAACCACATGATGGCTCACAACCATCTATAATGAGATCTGGTGCCTTTTTCTGGCCTGTAGGCATGCATGCAGACAGAACACTTTATACATAATAAATAAATAAAAATTTAAAAAATAATTATAATAAGAAGACTTTGAATATAGACAAAGCCAGGAATTCACAATGATGTAATTGGTTTTTTTTTCCTTTTTTTTTTTTTTTTTTTTGGTTTTTCAAGACAGGGTTTCTCTGTTTAACAGCTCTGGCTGTCCTGGACTCGCTTTGTAGACCAGGCTGGCCTCGAACTCGCAAAGATCCGCCTGTCTCTGCCTCCCAAGTGCTGGGATTAAAGGCGTGCGCCACCACCGCCCGGCTGATGTAATTGTTTTTAAACCAGAAACAAACCTGTTCATTGGATTGGATGTTTCTAAGGCTCCAACTGATAAAATTTATCATTGGGTTTATGGTAAGCATTTAAGGGACTGGGGTTTGTTTATGGCTGGTGGCTCACTCCTAGAGTCCCTACCTAACAAGTACAAAGAGCTGGGTTTCATCTATACATTGTAAAAGTAGGTTCAGTGAATGAGGGGAATTGGAGGTGCAACACAGGACAGACTGGGCGGGAAGAGAGGACAGAGGACTTAAGTACTTATGAGAGAAGAATCCTAACATTACCAACGGTCTTTTATTCAATGCCCTGTAGTTTACAGAGCATTTTCCTGTACCACATCCCACCACTGCCTTCTCTGATTCTCTGAGAAGTACAGCATCCTTTCAGACCAATAAGGGAAGGGAGACTGAGCTTCCATGCTGAACGCCACTAAATTTAACAAATTTATTAATTATTAAATGGGAAATTTAACAAAAACAGGAGAGGTTTGCTTTGCTTTGTTTATTTGTTTATTGTGTATCTGAAGATACATATGAAGGTCAGAGGACATTTTGGGGGGAGTCGGTTCTCCCCTTCAACCATGTGGGTCCTGAGACTCAAACTCAGGTCATCAGGCTTGCTGGTGAGCACCTTTACCTACTGAGTCATTTTGCCACTCCCTTAAAGTTTTCTTTTTTATTTTGTTTTTTATTATTATTTTTTAACATTTTTTTCCTAGTTACATCTCAATCATAGTCCCTTCTCTTCTCCTCCTCCTGGTCCCACCCTTCTATTTGCTTTTTTTTTTTTTTTTAATTTAAGGTGTATCTTTTTTCCCCAGCAAGCTCCCCCTTTTAGTCCAAGAGTTTTCTTTTTTAAAAGGAAAGAAAGTTGAGTATTTTCTATCCATTAAAAACAACATTTTGGCCGGGCGTGGTGGCACATGCCTTTAATCCCAGCACTCAGGAGGCAGAGGCGGATTTCTGTGAGTTCAAGGCCAGCCTGGTCTACAAAGTGAGTCCAGGACAGCCAGAGATACACAGAGAAACCCTGTCTCAAAAAAAAAAAATTAAAAACAACATTTTGAGTGGATCAATAGTGGCACATGTAGAAGGCAGAGACAGGTGGATCTCTGTGAGTTCAAGGTCAACCTGGTCTACAGAGTGAGTTCCAGGAGAGCCAGGGCTACACAGAACAACCCTGTCTTGAAAAACAAAACAAAAACAAACAACAGCAACAATCCCTACATTTTGAGGGACTAGAAAATGACTCCGTGGTTAAGAGCACTTGCTGGTCATGTCATGCCATGTTCATCTGGGTTCCAGTCCCAGATCACACATGATGGCTTACATCTGTAACTCCAGCTCCAGGAAATTTAATGCTTTCTTCTGATCTCTGTGTATTCATGTGTAGATACCCACACTCACACATAAAAACAAAATAAATCTGAGAGAGGGGGGGGAGAGATTTCAAGGGAATACAGCTGAAGTTGAATGACTTTCACCTGACCCTTCCTGACGTCTGGAGCTTCTCACAGCAATAAATACCAAACATCATAAAAAACTGAACCTAAGCCGGGCAGTGGTGGCGCACGCCTTTAATCCCAGCACTTGGGAGGCAGAGGCAGGCGGATCTTTGCGAGTTCGAGGCCAGCCTGGTCTACAAAGTGAGTCCAGGACAGCCAGGGCTACACAGAGAAACCCTGTCTCGAAAAACCAAAAAAAAAAAAAAAAAAAAAACTGAACCTAAGACTGACCTAGCATCTCTTTCTATGCTCAGTTGGTTCAAGTAGTCACCAGCTGGGCCAGATTCAAAGGTGTAGATGATGGAGCTCAAATGGGAGAGCTGCAGTGATACCCAAAGGTGTAGATGATGGAGCTCAAATGGGAGAGCTGCAGTGATACCCTGAAGGAGTTAATTACCAGGCAGGAAGGAGACAAGGTCCACAGATAGGCACAGCAACTGAGAGATGCTTTCTCCATAACTTACTGCATCCCCCCAAGAAATAGGGATGCTAGGCAAGAGCTGAACCACTGGGCTGCAGCCCCAGCACTAAGTGGATCTCTCAAGTCCCTCCTTCTCTCTCCTGTGCACTGTCCTAGTCCACCCCCAAGACAGCATGCCCTCTGCTTCCCTCATTCTGATATTGGCTAATTGTCGTGCACTCTCTTGGAGTTTTCCAGAAGAACAGACAGGCAAGATCAAAGGATCGGCTCAGAAGGGTGAAGCTGCTCAGTGACTCACTGAAACGTTTACGGGGAAGCATTGCAAGGTTCTCTGGCCCTGGTGCCCCTGCTCTCTATGCTCCTTGGTAAAGTTCACTTCTTCAGAACGGGCCACAGAAATTGCCCTTGCCGAGTTCCAACCAGTTTGAGTTTCTTTAAAAATAGCTCACTCTTCAAGTGCAAAAAAATAACATCTGAGACATTTGTTTAAGTGTGAAACACACCTTTGTCATGACTCAGTGCATGCTGAACGGAAGTTTATTAAACTTTTCAAAAGAAAAAAAAATTCTCTTAAACTAATGAAGCATGAGAAATGACAGCTTGGAAAAAAAGGAAAGAAGGGAGCCGAAAGAAGAAAAGAGACAGGTGGAGTCAAGAGCAAAGCTGCCAGGAATCTTCTCATCTCTGAGGTGTTCATATGCTCTGCCTTCCACCTTGGATGACCTTCTTCCTCCAGCAAGCAAGTTGTGAGCTGGTCCTCCCTCAAGCCTCATTCCAATGTCACCTCTCTCTGTGCAGCCCTCTCTGACCCTTCAGGCAGTTACTCATGCTTTTCTCTCTCTTCTCAAAACACTGTGTACACACATTTGTGATTAGCACATTGTGCTGAAATTGTCAGTTTACAGGTCTGTCTCCCGAACAGGCAGAAACATTAGGTGAGTCATCTGTGAACCCCGCTGCCTGGCACAGAGCAGTGCAGGGGAACATGTGATAAGAGATGGCTGTCCATGCTTTAAATCTTGAGCTGACTCCATTCATCCCGACTTTGGCCTCCATTTACAGACAATGGCAAAAAAAAACAAAACAAAACAAAAAAAAAAGCCGGGCGTGGTGGCTCACGCCTTTAATCCCAGCACTTGGGAGGCAGAGGCAGGCGGATCTCTGTGAGTTCGAGGCCAGCCTGGTCTACAAAGCAAGTCCAGGACAGCCAAGGCTGTTACACAGAGAAACCCTGTCTCGAAAAACCAAAAAAAAAAAATACAGACAATGGGAGTCTGTTCCTACTGCTACCTAAGGCTGGTTGCTCCTCTGTCCTCTGAGTCCAGGCCCATAATTCCTGCAGTTATCCCTCCTCATCCTGTATCATTAGTAATTTTCTCTTTCTCTTTATTTAATTTTTTAAACATTTATTTATTTTTGGTGTTGGGGTGGTACTGAAGATTAAGCCTAGGCAAGCATTCTACCAGTAAGGTGTGTCTGTAATCCATAATTTTCTCTTTCTAGTAAACTATTTCTATCATTGCTCAAGTACTCTTTTTCCTTCCTTCCATTTTTTGAGGGCTTCATGTATCCTAAACTGGCCTCCCTATATCCTGAGAGTGCTGGGATTATAGGAGTGTGCTGCCACACCCAGTTTATGGAATGCTATGGGTCAAACCATAGCATTTTTTCATCCTGCATGCTAGGCAAGCACTGGACCAACTGAACTGCATTCCAACCCAAATCACTCTGTGCTTTCTAGGCACAAGTATTTACACAGCGTCATTCTGTGTAGTCTTCCTAGTCTCTCAGCTCAGTCTGCTCTGCTCTGCTCTGTTTAATCACATCAGCATCACCGGTGACTTCCACCCACATTGTCGTCTTGAAATAATCAGATCTGTCTCTGACTTAGTTTACCTGACTCCTCAACAGTATTCAACACCATCTATCTCATTTGTTCTCTTTTGGAAACTCTTACTTCCAGGACTCAGTGTGCCACCCCTCTCCCCAAACTTTTCCACCTTGTAGGGCCTTAGCCTGGGCCAGATCTTGTCCCATTCCCACCTCTGCATGTTGGAGTACTGCAAGGAGCTGGCTTCAGGTCCGTACCCCCCCACCCCCCACCCCACCCCCCCGCTATCAAACTCCCTTCTGGAGTCATCTGTTGGAATTCTGTACATGACTTGATATAATTGTTGACTACACTCAAATTAACTTTTTGGGGAAGGTTGAGGGGTTTCCGAGACAGGGTTTCTTTGTGCAGCCCTGGTTGTCCTGGAACTCACTCTGTAGACCAGGCTGGCCTCGAACTCACAGAACTCTACCTTTTCTGCCTCCTGAGTGCTGGGAGTAAAGGTGTGCACCACCACTGCAGGCTCAAATTTCTTTTTTTTTTCTTTTAAATTTTTTTTTTCGAGACAGAGTTTCACTAACAGCTCTGGCTGTCCTGGACTCGCTTTGTAGACCAGGCTGGCCTTGAACTCACAGTGATCCGCCTGCCTCTGCCTCCCAAGTGCTGGGATTAAAGGCGTGTGCCACCACGCCCGGCTTCAAATTTCTTTTTTATTAGAAAATTTATTTGTATTCTATGGGCACTTGGCCTGCATGTACTTACTATCTGTATACCCTGTACACGCAATGCCTGCAGTGGCCAGTAGGGGTGCTGTATCCTCTGAAATTGGAGTTATAGATGATTGTGGGCTGCCGTGTGGGTGCTGGGAACCTTGGTTCTCTGCTAGAGTAACAACTCCTCTTAACCTCTGAGCCATCTCTCCAGTCACTTGAGTTTCTTTTTTAAATTTTATCATGTTTAATTATGTAAACGTGTGTGTCTGTGAGCTAGTATGTGCATGTGAGTGCAGTGCCCACAGAGACCCAAAAGCACCTCATCCTCTTAGAGCTGGAGTAGCACATGGTTGTGAGCTGTCCCAATGTGAATGCTGGGAATCAAACTCGGGTCCTCTACAAGAGCAGATTTCGCTCTTTACTGCTATACCAGTTCTCCAGCCCAACACTTAAATTTCTATCTACATGCCCAGCCCAACTCCTACTCCATGGCCTGCTACTTCCTTCACTGGAGCACTAACAGGTATCTCACATTCACTGTGTCCAAAGCCAAACTTGGGTACCCCCTTACTTACCTAGCCCTCCCTGCCACCACCTGAATCTCAGTACAGAGCACCAGACCATACCTCGTCCAGGTGCAACACCTTCAGCTTACCTGCGTCTTGCTGTCTCCAAACACCATGCAGCAGTTCAGGAAGTTTTGCTCCCTCTCCCCTCAGAGTACACCCAGAACCTGACCTTTGTTTACCACTACCCTTGCTACAAATGCTATCCAAGCAACAACCTTGTAATTGGTCTTCCTGCTTTCAATCTTTGTGGTCCCAGCATCTACAATAAACCTTAGAAATACAGGATCAAAGTTAGAACTGCACACAACCTGCCAATAGCTTCTCTCTGTACACTTGGAATAAAATTCAGACTAGTTATTGTGGTTTGCAAAGTCCACTCAGTGTGACTGTGCCCCTCCCACCACACCACCTTTCACTTTCTTCCTCCTCCGAACCGTGACCACACATGACTCCTTGCTGTTTCTCAAACAGATGATGATTCCTACTTCTGCCTCAGGGCCTTTGAACTTCTCCTCTCTGCCCAGAACATTTTCCTTGGCACCTCCAAATATGCTTGCCTCACTCCCTCACTGCATTAAGACTTCTGCTCTGATTTTATTTATTCAGCACCCTCCTTTAAGTATAAATGACACCTGAAACAAACCTCTCTGATCCCTTATTCTGCTTCCTCTTTCTTCATCAGTACTTATGAATTGCACTTTCTGTGACATATTGATTTGTTCTTTACTGCATGCTCCCACAAACCCCTAGATCTGTTAGCTCCACAAGAGTCCTATTCTATCACTGTTAATCACAGTTTTCTCCCCAGTGCCTAGAAGAGAGTCTGCTATACAGGACTATCAATAACCACCTATTGCATGAATGACCTGACTGATTGGCTGAATGAACACAACAGAATGAGATACAAGTGGCTGTTTTATAGTTTCCAAGTGTAGGCCTTAAGAGACCTTGCAGATTGTTACCTGTACTCTTATAGAACAATGCCCTGAGACTATCATGCTAAATGATAGACCGTTTGGAGAAAAATGGAGAACACACTATTCCAGATCCCTGGCCAACCTGCCAGAGCTAGTTGAGGAAGCACAGGAAAGCCTACAAAAGTACCCAGCCAACACACAGAATCCACAGACACAAAAAAATCATTGCTTTAAGCCCCTAGATTTTTTTTTTTTTTTTTTTTTGGTTTTTCGAGACAGGGTTTCTCTGAATATCTCTGGCTGTCCTGGACTCGCTTTGTAGACCAGGCTGGCCTCGAACTCACAAAGATCCGCCTGCCTCTACCTCCCAAGTGCTGGGATTAAAGGCGTGCGCCACCACCGCCCGGCAAGCCCCTAGATTTGAGGGCTGTTTTGTTACACAGCAAAAACAGCTGATATAATTTGGCCTCCACCCTAGGTTCTGCCTCTCAAGTTTTACCAGTTCAACTCTGAAGATCACCAAGACAGTCATTCAAATGTGAACTCCCACTGAAGTATTTCATTCAAAGCTATTACAACCTCCCATTTTCTAAGATGATGTCATGTATCTGTCCTGTGGCTTACCAGGCCTTCCAAGGCCCAATCTCCACAGACCTCCTTGGTCTCACCTCTGCATACATTTGGTACCCTCAGAAGGTTAGGCCCCTGCAAAGAGTCATGGTTCTCAAACACTTTCTGAAACTGAATCACCTGGGGAGTTTCAAAAAAATTCCAGGACCGAGGCTCCTACCTTAGAGACTTAGATTTAATTGGCTTGAAATGGGACCCAGGCAACAATATTTGTAAAAAGCTCCCAAGTGGATGCTAATGTGTAGCCAGGGTTGGGAACCATTCAGCTAGAGATCCAAAAGTGTATTTCAAAAGTGCTGACCTTGCTGTCAAGGAAAGTCTAAAGCTTCAAGGAAATATCAAATTATCTTCTGTACGCTCTTAGCATTAAGTAAGCAATATTGTGTTCTAAGTTTTGGGAAATTGGTAATAGACTGTAGGAGAATGTTTCTTAACTATTTGAGACAGTAAATTATCAATATTTTATGTCCTCACTGTGAGGACTTACCCTTCTCATATTCTTGATGTTTCTGGAGCAGGCTTTATCTTGGCTCAAATGTGCACCTCTAACATCTCTGACTTCCATAAAAAGTGGTAGTGCAAGTGTAGGCAAGCCTTATCACTGGCAGTGATCACAACCAGGAAGGCATCTAGGAGACCCAGCCTTTTTTTTTTTTTTTTTTTTGCTGTATGCAAAGCGCTGTGGCCTCTCTGATCCCCATTGATCATCCCCCAGTCTGCAAGGCTGAGCTTTTAAACCTCATCTTATATGTAATTGCTATAACTTACTGAACATTTACCACCATCCTAGGGACTTGGCAAAATATCTCACTTAAGTCCCACAGCGGTCCAAAATGTGCCCAGGTTTTATGCACAGGGAAGCTGAAGCCTAGAAATGTTGGGTAAGTGACCCATAGCCACAGAGCTAAGAGGCATGGGAGGAGGACACCATGCTTGTGTCTTCAAATACAGGGCAAATTCCTTGATGTGGCACATCTGTAGGGCAAAGGTCATATAAATCTAAAGTTGCCGGCCTAGAAAGCTGGGAACTGGGGCCTCAGTCTCTGTGCACTCACTGCATGAGTAGAGCATCCCGGACCCTTGCAGGAACCTTCTACGAGGGTATTTGCAGCAGCATGGGCTGGTTTTACCACTAAGCACTCCTCATCCTGCTTCTGGATGTTCCTTTGGGTAACCCCACTCCTTCCTCTACATTTGTAGTCTTGGCAAGACTGTCAATCAAGGTTTCCCCCATCCTCCCCTGTGAAGGAGTGGTCCAGAGACACTTACCGGGCCCTTCACACCCCATAGGATTTGAAGCTTGATTTGTTGTCTTGTTTGATGTTTTCGAGACAGGATCTCATACAACCAAGGCTGACTTCAAACTCAGTATGTAATGATGGCCTTAATTTGTGATCCTTCTGCCTCCCTGTCCCAAGTGCTAGAATTACAGACATGTGCCATCATGTATGTGGTGTTAGGAATGTAACCCACAGCTTTGAACATGCTAGGCAAGTGTCTGCCAACTAAGCTACATCCCCACCCACCTTTTGTTTGCTTGTTCGTGTGTTTGTCTGGCTGGGGTCTTTTGGAGAAAGGACCTCACTCTCACAGTTATCCCTGGCTGATATAGAACTCAATGTAATTCAAACTGTTTTCAAACTATTGCATCCTCCTGCCTCAGCCTCCCAAGTGCTGCATTTATAGACATGAGCAACCATGCCTAGTTTACATTCTTTTGTTTGTTTGTTTGTTTGTTTTGGTTTGGTTTTTCAGGATAGTTTCTCTGTATAGCCCTGCTGGCCTTGAATTTAGAGATCCTCCTGCTTCCACATCCCGAGTGCTGGGATTAAAGTTGTGCACCACAGTCGGGCATGGTGGTGCACGCCTTTAATCCCAGCACTTGGGAGGCAGAGGCAGGTGGATCTCTGTGAGTTCAAGGCCAGCCTGGTCTACAGAGTGAGTCCAGAACAGCCAAGGATAAACAGAGAAACCCTGTCTTGAAAAAAAAAAAAAAAAAAGTTGTGCACTACCACCATCCAGCTCTAGCTTACATTCTTTATATATGGACTGAAAAGATGGCTCAGCAGTTAAGAGCACTCTGGCTGCTCTTCCAAAGGACCTGGGTTAAAATCCCAGCACCCACATGGCAGTTCACAACTGTCTGTAATTGCTAGGAGGCAGAGGCAGGCAAATCTCTGTGAACTCAAGGCCAGCCTGGTGTCCAAAGTGAGTTCCATGGCAGCCAGGACTGTTACACAGAGAAACCCCATCTCATTAAAAAAAAAAATACAAACAAACAAATATTCTTTATATTTTTTAAAATTAATTAATTTGGTTTGGGTATATGTGTTTGTATGTATACATGTTTGTGTGTGCAAATGCTTCTCTGGGTATGGGTACATGTCTGAGTACATTTGTGCTCTCACTAACCCTGGAGCTCACTTTGCCTGGCCAGAAAGCCACAGGGATCCTTCTACCTCTGCCTCCCCAACACCGGGATTACAAGCATGTATCACCATGCCCAACCTTTTACCTGAGTGACACAAAAGACACAAATATTTACACTTGCAAAGCAAGCACTTTACTCACTGAACAATCTCCCCAGCCCCTCCCTTTCTTTATATTGTGGTACACTATATAAAGTATTTATCATCTTAATTATTAATAAACATGATTCCGTGGCATTAAATAACTCATAAAGTCATATAATGATCACTAGTGTCTACAATCTGTCGGCTTTCCATCACCATAATGAAATACCTGAGATAATCGACTTGAAGAGGAAAAGTTCATCGTCTTACAGTTTTGGAGGTCCTGGATCGTGATCTGCCAGCCCTGCTGACTCCTCACATCATGAGTCAGGGAACAAAGGAAAAGGAATAGTGAGTGGTCAGAGTCTCACCATCCCCATTCACTGGCATTTTCTCAATGACATAAGGACCTCCCACAAGGCTCCTCCTCCTAAAGATCCACAGCGTCTTTCAATAGTACCCCACACACACATATACTGTGCTTTGTTGTTGTTTTGTTTTGTTGTGGAGACAGGGTCTCACTGTGTAGCTCTAGCTGTTCTGTAGACCAGGCTGGCCTCGAACTCACAGAGATCTGCCTCTCTCTGCCTCCTGAGTGCTGGGATTAAAGGTGTGTGCTACCACGCCCAGCTCTATACATGCCTTTAACCTATAGGAATGTGGGGGACAGTACCTAAAACACAGCAATACCTAGAATTAAAAAAAAAATCTTCAGTATTAATTCTGTGCCAATTTACAGCAACTCCGTATTCTTCCCTCTCCCCTGCCCTTGGTAACCTCCATTTTCTGTCTCTATAAAGTTGCCTGCTCCTCATCAAGTAGAGTCATATATTTCATTTACACCTGTCTTCTTTTCTCTTGGCATAATGTTCTCTGGGTTCATCTGTTGGCCATGTATCAAGATGCCATTCTGTATTCCATGACATGAGTCAACCACATTTTGTTTCTCCATTAATTTGTGATCAGATATTTGGGACTTTTCTACCTTTCAGCTCTTATTAATACTACTGCTATGAACAATGAGTCAAGTCCCTGATTCTAATTCTTCTGGAGTCCCTGGGTCATGTGGTAGCTCCATGTAATTTCTTGGATGTGTTATCACAGCCGTTCACTGTGGCTTCACCACTTTATATTGCCATCAGCATCATGTGAGGGATCCTACAGAGTAATCATCACTGCTATTTTATATTTAAAAATTTTTTAAAGATTTATTTATTATGCATACAGTGTTCTGTCTGCAGGTATATCTGCAGGCCAGAAGAGGGTACCAGATTTCATTATGGATGGTTGTGAGCCACCATGTGGTTGCTGGGAATTGAACTCATGACCTCTGGAAGAGCAGCCAGTGCTCTTAACCGCTGAGCCATCTCTCCAGCCCCATATATTTAAATTTTTTAAATTATACTTTTATTTATTTTGTGTGTAGACGTGTACAGAAAATATGCCATAGCACACACATGAAAGTCAGAGAAAAACTCTTGGGAGTTGGTTCTTTCCTTCCACCATGTAGGTCTCAGGCACTGAACTCAAGTCATCAGGCTTTGCTTGGAGCAACTTTACCCAATGAGCCATCTCACCAGCCTTATTTTCCTTTTATTATTATTATTATTATTATTATTTTGGTTTATCGAGACAAGGTTTTTCTGGGTAACAACCTGGCTGTCCTGGACTCACTTTGTAGACCAGGCTGGCCTCGAACTCATAGCGATCCGCCTGCCTCTGCCTCCCAAATGCTGGGATTAAAGGCGTGCGCCACCACCACCACATGGCTCCATTTATTATTTTTTTAATTATTTATTTCATTTTATGAGTGTATGAGTGTTTTACCTGTATGTATGTATGTATATATATATATATATATATATATATATATATATATATATATACCTAATGCCCATGGAGGTCAGAAGATAGCATTAGATCCCTAGAACTGGAGACAGGGATGGTTGTGAGCCACCGTATGGGTTCTAGGAACCAAACCTGGGTCCTCTGCAAATGCAACAAATGCCCTTAACCCCTGAGCTATCTCTCCAGCCCCTATTTTGCATACTAGCATCCCAGGATGTATGCTACATTGTTATGCTACAGTGTCTCACTGTGGTTTTCATAATACTTCATTCCTCTTATGACTAGATAATATTCTATTGTATGAATATTCTACATTTTGTTCATTCATTCATCAGTTGGGGGGAGGCTTAGACTGCTCCTGCTATGGGGCTGTTGGGATTAATACTGCAGAGATTTCAATTCAGGTTTTCATGTGACCAGCCAGTGTTTGTGCTTTCAGTTCTCCTGGAGGTTTAGCTATGAGTGGAATTGCTCAGTCATATAGTAACTCTGTGTGATTGTCTTTTGAAGAACTAAGTAAGGCTGTTCTTACCCTCGTATTATAGATAAGGAAATGAGGCCCTGTGAAGTAGGTTTCTTTTTTTTTCTTTCTTTCTTTTTTTTTTGGTTTTCCGAGGCAGGGTTTCTCTGTGTAACAACTCTGGCTGTCCTGGACTCGCTTTGTAGACCAGGCTGGCCTCGAACTCATAGAGATCCACCTGCCTCTGCCTCCCAAATGCTGAGATTAAAGGCGTGCACAACCACCGCCTGGCGAAGTAGGTTTCTTAAAACCACATAGCTAAAAGGTATGGCTAGGGTTTGAGACTGGTCTGGCTTCCTTAGGGAACAAATAATATATATCACTGTCCTCCCTGGGGATAGCATTTTTTGTTCTAAAAACAATCACTATGCCTGGGGATGTATCTCAGTTAGTAGAGTACTTGCCTAGCACTCACAAAGCCCTGGATTCAACCCCTAGTATTACACCAACAAGCGTGTGGACACACCCCTGATCTGAGCACTTGAGAGGTAGAGACAGGAGGATCAGAAGGTCAAAGTTATTCTCAGCTACACAGTGAGTTCAAGGCCAGCCTAGGCTGCATGAGGACCCTGTCTCAAAAAACCCAAATAAACAAACATATAAGTAAATAATTACTAAAAGTGTGTGATTTGCCAGCAATTTTCATACCTGATGAATTAATATCACCCTCAACTATTAACACAACACATTCATCATTATCAGCCTAGTATTCATAACTACCATTTTTCTGATATTTTTATATACTCTGAGCTTTAAGACTGGAAGGCTTAGCTGGAGAGATTGTTCAGCAATTAAGAGACCTTACTGAAGCCGGGCAGTGGTGGTGCATGCCTTTAATCCCAGCACTTGGGAGGCAGAGGCAGGCGGATCTTTGCGAGTTCGAGGCCAGCCTGGTCTACAAAGTGAGTCCAGGACAGCCAGGGCTACACAGAGAAACCCTGTCTCGAAAAACCAAAAAAAAAAAAAAAAAAAAAAAAAGAGAGACCTTACTGATCTTCCAGAAAACCCATGTTTGAGTCCCAGTACCCCCATGAGACCACTCACAAACACTTGTAACTCCAGTTACAGGAGATCTGACACCTCTCGCCTTTGAGGACACTTGCACTCACCTGCACATACCCCACCACACACACATAATTTAAAATGTTTTAAACACTTAGAAAGTCCATACATATAAAAATAAATAAGTAGGCCACAGGGTGGTGGTGCACACCTTTAATCCCAGCCCTCAGGAGGCAGAGGTAGGCAGATCTCTGTGAGTTCAAGGCCAGCCTGGTCTATAGAGAAAGTTCCAGGAAAGCCATGGCTGCACAGAGAAATGTCCTGGAAAACCAATTGATAATACGTAAATAAATGAAATGAAATGAAAACAAAGCAAAACATAGAAGGTCCAGTGAACACTTTGTGGAGTTAGTGCCTAGGTTTGTGTTCGGCTCGATTTCTAAGTCAATCAATTCGACCCTCTCTGAGCCTCAGCTCACATGTAAAATAGGGATAACGTTGGGGAACATCTTACAGAATTATCACAAAGTAGCATTGGTTAGGTGTGTAAGAGATCAACAAACATCAGTTTAAATGAACTTGTGGACACATCGTGACAGACAGGTTTCACAGATTAGGAAACTGAGGTGTAGTGCTGGTGTGATCCAGCTGCGGTTCTGCATGCAAAGTTAGCGCAGATAAGGTTTTTCCTTGTCTTCTCTGTGGGCCACTTAGACACCTGGAGCTTTTCGGTCTTGTGAGTCTCTTCTGGAGACCCCACTGGTTTGTACCTCACACCCCTTTCCTCACACATAGAAGAACTGTTTGCACTTGCCAGGATATCTCTGCCCTCACTCACTGCAACTGACTGCAATTCTGGCTAACTTTTCAGGGCACCTAGTGTGCTCCAGGAGTACTGTGAGAGAGAGTATAAGAGCACAGGTTTACTATTTGCTGTTCAGTCGTCGATGCATTGCTGAGGTAAAGTGGGTTTATCCCCCTATATTTAATTTCTTCAAACCTCAACCTGCTACACTTTGTAGGATTCCGGAAGACTTTCAAGTACATGTAAGATATGTACCCATGGCGATGTGTGTGTCTGTGCTTTTGATATGTCAGGGTACACTCATGAACATCTAGAGTGGTGCCCAAATGCATATGTATGCGTTTGTGCATTAGAGTGCTTATGGTGAGGGTTTGCCTCCCCTCCTGCCCCAGGAGGCACCAAGGCAAGTGCAAACTACAAGGAACAAAGGAATAATCTACATAATCTAGCCTTTGATCTCTGTCACCCCTGAGTCCCCTCTGCTCTCACACCAGCTGCCAAGCTGCTTCCCAGCCCACTAGACGCAACCTTTGAGCTTTGTCTTGGGAAGCTCTGGCCTCTTCTTGCAAGGTCTCAAGGCCAGCAGGACCAAACAAAGATGAGCATTCACTAAGCCTGCTTGGTATATGAGGTAGCCATGGGTACATATCTTACATGTACTCAAAAGTCTTCAGGAATCCTACAAAGCGTAGCAGGTTGAGGTTTGAAGAAATTAAATATAGGGGGATAAACCCACTGACCTCAGCGATGCTTGTTAACGCGAGTGCATGTTCACTCTAAACACAAACTCATCTGCATGCACAGGCAGGCAGTCAAGCAGAAGATCATATGCACATGAACAAATGTGAGCATGCAACAATACAGGTTTTGCAAGCACGTATGCATGCACGAGTGTGTTCCCAACCACAAACCCACACGAATATGTACACAACTGCTTGTCCACATGTCCACGCACACCCTTTTCACATCCTCAGCTCTAAATAGACGCATAAGCCGAAGCATATGTGCGTCTCTGTTGTTAGGCGACAGGAGGTTTCAGAAAGACGGTCTTCAAAAGAATGCAGAGAAACTGGCAGGGGTTCCAAGCACTGCAGGAAAGATTAAGGGATAGATGGCATCCATTAAGGGATAGATGGCATCCTGCAGGGGGGCAGGAGCAGGGGGGAGGATGCAGGAGACAAGATGCTGTTTCTTAGAGAGAAAAGACAGCCCTGAAGCCACCAATCACCCACCCAAATCCACATTCATTGAAGGTGTACACCAGCCCTCTCCACTATAGCTAGTCAGCACCAAATAAGCTTCAATTTAAACAATGAACACCTCTAACAGGCCAGGCCTCATTCTAAACCTTCTAGTTTAACCCTCGACAATACAGCAGATATTATTATTATTATTATTAAACTTTAGTCTGGTTAAACCCAGAGTCCTTACCCTTTCCAAAATGATGGGACCCTCAAAATTTGGTTTGACCTTCAACTTCTGAGTCAATCCCTGGATTCCAGTGCTACTTCTAGATTTCCTCTCTCCCATTTCTTTTTTTTTTGTTTGTTTTTGTTGTTGTTTTGTTTTGTTTTTTGAGACAGGGTTTCTCTGTGCAACAGCCTGGCTGTCCTGGACTCACTTTGTAGACCAGGCTGGCCTCGAACTCACAATGATCCACCTGCCTCTGCCTCCCGAGTGCTGGGATTAAAGGCGTGCACCACCAACGCCCGGCTCTCTCCCTTTTCTTTGCCGGTCTCTGATGTAGGGGTCCTCGCCCTCACCCACAGGCCGTACCCCTCTCCTCACTCACTCACTTGTGAGACATTTACTCATACTCATGGTTTATGCTAGACAAAGTTAAAAAGGGATTGAGAGGTACACATGGACAGAAGTCACATTCAAGACCTGCCTCTTTGGGAAAGTACTTTGACTTTTGGCTTTGTTGAAGTATAATTAATGCCCAACAAGCTGACATATATACAGCATAGAGCAAAAGTGGGCCAGACTAGGGGTGGGGCAAAGAGAGGGAAGGCTGTTTTAGGGAGACAATACCCTTCAACTCAGGCTCTGGAATAAGATGAGAAGCACTTTTGTTTAAATTTTTAGATTTACTTATTTTATTTCATGTGTATAAATGTTTTTTTTTTTTTTTTTTTGGTTTTTCGAGACAGGGTTTCTCTGAATATCTCTGGCTGTCCTGGACTCGCTTTGTAGACCAGGCTGGCCTCGAACTCACAAAGATCCACCTGCCTCTGCCTCCCAAGTGCTGGGATTAAAGGCGTGCGCCACCACTGCCCGGCGTGTATAAATGTTTTGCCTGCATGTATGTGTGTGTGCCTGTTGGATCCCCCAGAACTGGGATGACAGATAGCTCTGAACCCACATGTGTACTGGGAATCAAACCCAGGTTACCTGCAAGAACAAGTTCTCTAACTCACTGGGCCATCTCTCCTACCCCCTAAATGAGGAAGTTGTAATGACAAAAATGAAATATTGGGAAGTGGGGGGGAGTTAGGAAGGAAGAACAGGCCACTCCTAGGAGTAAGTTTATGGCCAGCCTGACCTGGGTCCAGCTCAAGCCAATCCTCAAGATCTGGGCCTCTCCCAGCCTCCTTTCCAGCTGGCCTTCAGGATGCAGGCTAGGGAACCATTTCCCATAGACCAAGAGAGCAGGACACTGTCCCCAGAAGTTTCCTGCAGCCCATTTCTGTTAAGGCACTTTCTCCATGCTCAGAGTCTCTAGCTAGCCTGCTGACTGATTGAAGTTTTCCATCTCAGATCCTCCCCCACCTTCCCCACCCCAGACAGGGTTTCACTATGTAGCCCTGGCTGTCCTAGAACTCACTCTGTAGACAAGGCTGGCCTTGAACTCACAGAGATCCACCTGCCTCTGCCTCCCAAGTGCTGTACAACATTCTTTTAAACAATTCTTTGCTATTGTTTCCTTGCCTTTTAAAACAATTTTTTATTTTATTTTATGTTTATGAATGTTTAGCTGCATGCCTGTCTAAGCACCACTTGTGTGCCTGGTGCCTGCCCACATAGGCCAAAAGAAGACTCCAGATGCTGTGAAACTGGAGTTACAGACAGTTCTGGACCACATGTGGGCGCTGGGAGTTGAACCTGTGTCCTCTGCAAGAGCAGCAAGTGCTCTAAGCTGCTGGGCCATTTCTCTAGTCTCTTGGGTTTTTGCTTTTGTTTGTCTCTGTCAAGGCTGTAGCCCTTGAGTGGTTAACTCACCATGTAGATCAGGCTGGCCTCAAACTTGCACTGGATCATCCTGCCTCTGCCTCATTAGTGCTGGTCTTAGAGGCATTGGCCAACAGGCCTATCTTAAACACTTTTTTCTTCTGTAGTTAAGAGGAAAACAAAGTGCTGTGACAGGCTTTCCCCATCATATACCTGTATACAATTCCTTAATTTCCTTAAGATATCTGAAGAATAGAAACACAGATCTTTAAATCAACTTTATTGATAAACTGCATATTTTAAAAGGTTTTGACATCTAGCCAAAGAGCTCTTCAGAAAGACCAAACAGAGTCAACCTCAAATGTGCAGTCTACAATGTTTCTCAAGCCACGTAACTGTGAGAACATATTGTTCCCTAGCAGATTTTCTTCTTCTAAAGTTAATAGGCTGAAATAGAGCATCACAGTGCTGCTTTAATTTGCATTTTAATAATTAATAAGTTTATATATTTGCCTGTTTATTAGTTACTTGGATCATTTTTCCTTTCATGGATTTCTTTGCCTTTTCAACACATTTTGTTTGTTTGTTTTTCGAGAGAGGGTTTCTCTGTGTAGCCCTGGCTGTCCTGGACTCACTTTGTAGACCAGGCTGGCCTTGAACTCACAGAGATCTGCCTGCCTCTGCCTCCCAAGTGCTGGGATTAAAGGTGTGTGCCACCACACCTGGCCTGCCTTTTCAATAAATTTTTTTTTTTTTTTTGGTTTTTCGAGACAGGGTTTCTCTGTTTAACAGCTCTGGCTGTCCTGGACTCGCTTTGTAGACCAGGCTGGCCTCGAACTCGCAAAGATCCGCCTGCCTCTGCCTCCCAAGTGCTGGGATTAAAGGCGTGCGCCACCACCGCCCGGCTTCAATAAATTTTTTAAAATGTATTTCTTTTAAATACTCTATCACTACATACTTATAGCAGAAAGTTTAGATCACACTAAGAAGGACATAAATCCTGCCTGATAGCTACAGTGGACCATGGTGTATTTCTTTTTATATAGGGAAGGCTGAAACAGAGGTTACAAAGAAAGTTGGAAACAGAGTATAGAAAACCAAACTGAGTTGGTGCCCAGTGCATCTCATAGATTGCCTTTAAATTATAGAACAGCGGACTGCAGGTGAGTGAGCTTGTTTATTTGTTTTCTTTTTTTAGTTGCCTGTAGCCCAGGCTGGCCTTGAACTCAATACATAGCCAAGAATGACCTTTAACTCCTTACCCTCCTCCTCCCAAGTGCTGGAGTTGCAGGTGTGTGGGACCAGCTTAGTCTCAGGGGTAGAGCACTTGTATGCTGCAGCCTTGCTTATGTATGCAACCCTCTTTTGGGTTCTTAGAATCCATAAGCAAAAATAAATGAGCAAATAGCAGAAATCTCCCTGTTATTAGGCATTCTTATATAAACATAATTTTAATATATGCACAGATGTACATAAGTACATACTTAAATTATTTTTTAATTGTATTTTATGTGTTTTACCTGCATGTATGTATGTGAACCACATCTGTGCCTAATGCAGATGGAGTTCAGAAGTGGGTGTCAAATCCCCTGGAACTAGAGATATGTACAGATGGTTGTGAGTCGCCATGTGGGTGCTGGGAATCGAACCTGGGTCCTCTGCAAGAGCAGCAAGTGCTCTTAACCACTGAGTTATCTCTCCAGACCCTGGAAGGACATACTTAATAATTGCCCTAATTTAAACATTTAGTTCCTTTCCAATTTTTTTTCTCATTAGTCTTGGTGTAATAATCATCCTTATCATTGTTTTTTATTATTATCCTAGACATAAATTCCTAGACTGGTACCTAGCAGACAGTAAGAACCTGATAAACATTTGAGGTTGCAGAACCGGGGTAAATGGATACTGACGTATTCAGTTAACAGATGTGTGCTCTGACACAAAAGCTGTCACTGAAGATGTACAAATTAGAACACAAAATTTCTCATCAGATTGTCTCCCAGGAATGGCTGGGTCAGAGCAGTTGGCTAACTGCTGAGGTGTTTAATAAAGCCCCAGTTAATTAACAAGAGAAAGATTCCTCGGTGGTTTGCTTCACAGTAGAAGACAGCAGGAAGTGTGCTGGAGACAGATCCATACATCACTGCAGGTTTCTTTCAGAAGCTTGATAGTTAAGAGTCAGAGGGTGACCAGCTGGTTCATACCCAGGCTAGGCTAATGAAGAACAGCCAGAAATCCAAGTCTGGGATCCCCAGCCCTCCACATGCTCCAGAGCTGAAAACACATTGGCCTTTGCTCCTTGGTGAGCCCCTGTCTACTTTCACCGAGCGAACGTTCTGCCACTTGAGACCCAACGACACCACGTCAAGTGTGCAAGGAAAATGGTGTGAGGATGAGTTGTTGTCACATCATTCAGGGAAAAGAATAACTGGATGATGATTTAGCCAGCAATAGAATCCAAGCAGACCTTACAAAGAATAAGGTGGTGCTGTTTGTTCTGAGATGAAAATAAAATCCTACGAGTTTCCGTTTTTTTAAACAACAGAGAATGTGAAGATAGCTGCACCCGTGTGAGGAAGGACCTGAGGTGGAAGATGGAAGCCAGGACCAACACCCAAGGTTATTCTCTTTCACGTGTGAACTGTGGACCTGTGTGCCCATATTCTCACACATGAACACACATACACATGTACACCAGCAACAAAATGCTACAAGGCTGGAGCTGGAGAGACTGCTCATTAAGAATGTTTGTTGCACCATACTAAGACCAAAGTTTGGATCCCAGCATCCATGTAATAAACTAGTAACTTGTACACACCTATAACCCTGGCTCTCAGGGAGGTGATAACAGGAGGATCGTTGGGGCTGACTGGCTTCCAGCCCAGCTGAGAAGACAAGAGCCTGAGATCAGGGATAGATGCTGCCTCAAAGACATAGTGGAGAATGATAGAGAAGGACATCTGACACTCTCTTCTAGCCTTTGCATGCCCGTACACACACACACACACACACACACACACACACACACACACACACGCATACAAAAATAAATAAATCTTTAGAAACCATGTAGGTGAGCCGGGTGTGGTGCTGCACGTTTTTAATCCCAGCACTCTGGGGGGCAGAGACAGGCGGATCTTTTTGAGTTTGAGGTCAGCCTGATCTACAAAGCGAGTCCAGGACAGCCACGGCTGTTATACAGAGAAACACTGTCTCAAAAAAAAAAACAAAGAAAACAACAACAACAACAAAATCCTGTGGGTGAACACATACACACATGTGTACCTATGCACACCCACATGATCGCACACACAGAGTCTGTAAACACACAAGTGAAGATCTAGCTAAAAACACATCTGACCTCTAGGGAGAGAACCGTGGGGGAGGTGAAAAAGTGATTTCACCTTTTACCATCAGACTTGTGGGTTATCTCAGTTTTTATAAATACACACTGATTTTGTACTTAAGGGAAGAAAATAAAGCCCTTTGTGTAGCTGGCTCCCCAGCTACCTTTGCTTCACAAAGCTTCCTGATTGATGGTCAATTGTGTTTTCTTTCCAAGCACATCACATCCATTATGTGGCTTGATTGTCACAACAGACCTGTGAAAAGAGCCCCTTGTCATTATGTCCATCTCACTGGTCTGGTTCCTGAAGTCTGGTCTTTGTTAAATTCACAAAGAAAAAAAACCACATAACCAATGTTAATAAAAATGCTGAAAATATGCAACTCATATTTTGCTACTAACAGCATAAATCTGTACAAGCCTTCAGGGGAGAAATTTGACAATATGTATCAAAATTCTTTAGACTCTGCATAGTGTTCATTCTAGTGATTATTTTTTTGCTATAAATGTATCCCAAGGACATAATTAGGATGTGCACAGAGTTTCAGCCGCTAGGATAATCATTTGGAAGATGCTCATAATACTGAAAAATTAGAAACCACTTAAATATCCAAGAATAGAAAATTACTTAAATAAATTATATTCCATTCATATGAGAGTTACTATAAAGTCATTAAATGGTGGCAAAGAAGCTCATTTAATGACGAGGAGCACAGTTCATGATACATTCTAAAAAGTAGGTCACACGCAGTTTGTATTACAGGAGTCCATTTTTGCTTTAAAAAAAAAAAAGCAAGTGTCGGTAGCAGCATGTGTGGAAAACAGGTGATACAGGCACTCGGGGTGTGATCGCTATTTATCCCTGGGAATGAGGCTGAGAGAGGTCTTTTCACCTCCCCCCTTTCTTAATTGTGTTTACAACATCCGCCCCCATTTCTCCACTGCTAAATTTCTTGAAATAAAAGTACATCTGTTGGAATAAGAAAAAAATTATGTATCTCAATATACTTAGCATGCCGGGGGGGGGGCTGTTTTCCAGTAACTCCTTCAGAGAGAGAGAGAGAGAGAAAGAGAGAACACAAAGCACCCAATAGTATGTGTGCTTCTCAGTCCATGTGTGGAAGTCAGAGGACAAATTTTTAGAGTCATTTCTCTCCTCCTACCCTTACCTGGGGCTCAGACTTAGTTTCACTCTCTAGGTCTATGTATCAAGTTCTCACCCACTGAGTCATCTTGCAAACGCTCCCCATACCCCATATTAATTTTTGTTTTGTTTGGTCTTTCGAAACAGGGTTTCTCTGTGTAGCCCTGGCTGTTCTGGAACTCGCTCAGTAAAACAGGCTGGCCTCAAACTCACAGAGATCCGCCTGCCTCTGCCTCCCGAGTGCTGGGATTAAAGGAGTGCGCCACCACTGTCCAGCATAATTTTTAAAGATTCACCTTTTCTCCTTAAAGCAACTTTTGTGGCCCAGCCTTTGTGCTTCCCTCCCTCCCTCCTAGGCTGAGGCTCTCTCTACATACAATCTTGCTCTGGCCGTCCAGTGAAGCTAACCCCTCCAAGAAGCCTGCCATCATCTGCACTGTCTTCTGGCTCCCTGACTTACAGCTCACACTGAGCTTGCTGCGTGCGGTCATGAGACTCTTGCTTCCAAAATCTGTTCATCTCCCAGGAAAGCTTATAGCATCTCCAAAGTGGTTAATTGGTCTCTGGACCTTTAAAGTAGATCTGGGTGCTTACACAGCAGGTATTTGGGCGCATGAAACCCCAGCAGCTCTCAGAGGCCCCTCCCCGTGGCCTTCACTCAAAGCTCTCCTTCATGACCTCAATCAGTTCATGCTTGGCTCTCTATTCCCTCGGCCCTATCCCAAGGCTTCTACCACCCTGTGGCTTGCCGTGTCCCAACCACTTAGGAGTGGTTCTTTTGCTCATATCAGTGCTCTGGGTCATAGCCAAGGCCACCTTCTTTCAGGCTTCAGCCTTGTATTAGTCAGTCATTCGAAGGCCAAGGCTGATGAAAACCATGGCTCTTGCATACTACACACAAGCTATAACTCAGGTGGTGGTGGCGGCGCACACCTTTAGTCCCAGCACTCGAGAGGCAAAAGCAGGTAGATCTCTGTGAGTTTGAGGCCAGCCTGGTCTACAGAGTGAGTTCCAGGACAGCCAGGACTACACAGAGAAGCCTTGTCTTGAAAAATCAAAAACCAAACAAACAAAAATCCCACAAGCTATATACTAGACACATAACATCAACATGCAATGTCTTTTAGTCTGTAAAAACAATCATAAGCACAGCTATGGTTTTTTGCACTCTCCTGTGCCAGCCCCAGCTGCACTCTACTCAGCATCTACCTCCACTCCCTGGAGTATTAAAGAGAGGCTCAGAGAGGTCATGCAAGCTGTCCAAGGTGGCCGAGCCAGTGAAGAAACAGGAGTCTCATTTCTCACCAACCTTGGTGAGAACCTCATGGCCCAACCACTACTCCCTGCTTCTCTCCCAGCCACTTACAGTATGAGAGATGAGAAGAGTGAGCTCCATCAAGATTAAATGGTTCACGGTCGTTTAACCTGAATGCAGTAGCGGCTGGAATCTTGGTCATGGTCACATGTGGTCCAGGCAAGAAAGGAGAAGAATAGGAGATGAGTGAGAAATAGGCACCTCCAGGAGAAGTACAGGCTAGGGAGGATCTGTCCAGAGTCCCCTCAGTGCCAGAGATTGTCCATCATACCTCCTCCCCCCACCCCATGTCCCTTGAGATAGATAGAACAGGGGCAGTCACTCTTCACCTGTTCCTTATGTGCTGCTGTGGGAAGAAGGGAAGGATTCTCTCACGCTTCAGCGATACAGTAAGAATTCCACCTGCCAGGGGTTGTAGAGAGGGCTCAGTGGTTAAACGTGCTTACTGCTCTTGCAGAGGACCTGGGTTTGATTCCCAGCACCAATATCAGGGGGGCTATTAACTCCCTATATGCCAGATCCAGGGAATATGACACTGTATGGCCTCCACAGGCACCTACAACACATAGAACACAAAGTCATACAACTTCACACATAAATGAAAATAAAACCTACAAATAAAATTAAAAAAAAAAAAAAGCTGGGTGGTGGTGGCACATGCCTTGAATCCTAGCACTGGGGAAGGAGGCAGAGGCAGGTGGATCTCTATGAATTTGAAGCCAGCCTAGTCTACAGAGCAAGAGCAAGTTCCAGGTCAGCCAGAGCAGCACAGAGAAACCTTGTCTCGAAAAACAAAAAACAAACAAATAAATTAATAAATAAAATAAAAAAATCCAGCAACAAAAACTCCACCTAGCCGGGCGGTGGTGGCGCACGCCTTTAATCCCAGCACTTGGGAGGTAGAGGCAGGCGGATCTTTGTGAGTTCGAGGCCAGCCTGGTCTACAAAGCGATTCCAGGACAGCCAGAGATATTCAGAGAAACCCTGTCTCGAAAAACCAAAAAAAAAAAAAAAAAAAAAAAACTCCACCTGACTGAGGCAGCAAGGTGAACCTAGGCCCGAGTTCTTGGCTGAGGTTCTGGAACTGTCTCTAACCTGCTTCCCTGGTGCTGTCAAGACTCCCCTTGGGGTTGTGGAGTAATGGAGTGCAGAAAACTGTTTGGGGAACTACAGTCAAGGAAATCTGGGGCTGAAGTTCTAGAAACAAGTCTGGCAGCTCCTCCAGAAGTTAAACATAGCAGCCCCATACACACCCAACGGGAGAAGAAACATCTGTGCACATGAATGCTAACAGCTCTGTTCACAATAGCAAAAAAGTGGAAATAGCCCAAATGGCCCATCAAATATCAAAGAGACAAACTGTTAGGTTTCAAACCTGGGACAAATGGCTAAGGAGTCTATTTAACATATCAAGGAGGATATATCTTCCAGGTTCTTCAGGATCCCTCAGTCCCTACCTGTTACAGAGCCCTCCTGGCTAGCATACCCCACCCCTTACCTTGAACTCTCCAGCACAGGGAGCTGGGCTGCTCTTCCCTATATAATCCAACCATTTTGGTTACACCCTACCCTCATTGTACCTTTGGGCCGCCTGGCTGCTGGTTCCCCTCTCTCTCTCTCCTCTCCTTTCCCCTATCCCTCGCCCAACATGGCCCAGATCAATCTGGTCATGTCAGATGTCCCTGTTTCTAGCTATGCTCTCCCACACGTCTATAATAAACTTTCTTCTCCACCATACCTAGGAGCAGTCATGTTCCTTTCTTTTTTATTCTGTTTTTTTTCATTCACAAACAAAATGTGGTATCTCTACACAATAAAATATTACCCAGCCATAAGTAGGAAGGACTGATCTGTGCTACAATAAGGATGAACCTTGAAAATGCTACGCTGAGAAAACCAGACACAAAGTCACTGTCACATTCCATTATACGAGATGTCCTGGAAACCAGATACTTCTCGAAAGCAGAGAGTGGTTGTTTTCAGCAGGGAATTTGGAGCAGTGACTTCTGTTAGGTATAATACCGAAAACATTTTAGGGGGCTGGAGAGATGGCAGGTAAAGGCACTTGACGAAAAACCTGATGGTCTAAGCTTAATCTTTGGAACCCACAAAGTAGAGGAAAAGAAATGGCTTTCAAAAGGCATCCTCCTACCTCCACAGGTACACCCTGATGTGTGTGTGTGTGATGTAGGATGTACCACAGAGAGACAGAGACAAAGAGATTTGGAAATGGTGATTATGGATTTATAACCTTGCTAATGTGCTAAAACACTGACTTGTACACTTTAAGGGAGAATATGATGACATTAAGTTGTGTTTTACTGTTTCTGGCTGGAGCTGAGCCCCATAGGGCCTCGCAAATACAAGGGAAGTGCTCTCCCACTGAGCTACACCCAGACCTCAAACTGGCTACATAGCTGTGAATGACCTTGAACTCCGGATATTCTTGTCTTGTGCCTGGAGTGCTAAGACTGCATGCACGTACCACTCCCCTTTTTAATTGTTGTTGAGGATCCACTTGGGGCCCCCATGCAATGTAGGCAAGCCCCCTACCAGCCTGGAATTTTGTTTTGTTTTACGAGACAGGGTTGCTCTGTGTATATCAGGCTGTCCTGGACTCACCTGCCTCCGCCTCTGCTTGGAAATGTTTTGTTTTTTTTTTTAATTTTTTTTTAAGATTTATTTATTATGTATACAGTGTTCTGACTGCAGGTATATCTGCAGGCCAGAAGAGGGCACCAGATTTCATTATGGATGGTTGTGAGCCACCATGTGGTTGCTGGGAATTGAACTCATGACCTCTGGAAGAGCAGCCAGTGCTCTTAACCGCTGAGCCATCTCTCCAGCCCGAAAATGTTTTTAAAGAGACAAAGCTGGAGCATCTTTAAGTCCTCACTCCTCGGGATGCTGTGTGTGTGTGGCTCTTCTTGTGTTCAGTCTTATTGAATCCCCTAATAGCCATCTAAGAAAAGAACCCTTATTATCTAGACTTTGTAGATGAGGAAACTCAGACAGGAGTTTTAGTAACTTGCTCAAACTGCACAGCTCAGGTAGTACTGTGAGCAACCATTCTAAGGGACCAGTCTTCTGTTCTCTCCACCATCAGAGCTGGGGGGGTCTCCCTGACAGCAGTTGTCTTCTTCCCTGTCTGACTCTCAGCTTTTGCTAACGGGGTCTCAGCCTTGTGTTATCTTCACCCTCTTGTCTGGCTTGCAGAGGCATTGACTTTTCGCAAAAGCGCAGCATCCGCTGTGAAATCTTCAGGCTGCCAGATGCTGCTTCAGGCAACCGGCCCTGAGGTTGCCCAGACAAGAGGCAAGAACTGCCTCAAATTGAGACAAAATGCATTTGTGGTTTTGAAGGAAAGTCGTTAGAGACAAGACTGCTGTCCAAGGCCAAGGTTGCTTCAATTCTGTTTACTTAAAGTAGAAAGAAGACAATCCCTGCTCAGTGGATGGTTCTGAGCCAGCTTGCAGGAAGGAGAGGGGGTTTTGTTGTTTCATTTTGTTTTGTTTCTGAGAGTGCCCACTGTTAACCACAGGAGAGAGCAGGTGAGAGACAGAGGGAGGCACAGCCAGCATCTTGAAGGCAGAAATAATGGGAGAAGGTAGGAGGAGTGAGGATAGGTTTGGAGGCCAAGCTGGAAGCAACGCTGAAAGGAAAAGTGGGAAAGCAGGCGGGGCTCGTGAGAAGGTGCCTCCACAGCCTGGGGTAGCCTAGGAGTGCCCTGCAGCTGACATAAGACTAAGCTGGACTCACAACAGCCCTGGCTGGGCTAAGACTCCTCCAGTATCCTCTTCCTGGGCCCCTGATCCCAGCTTCACCCCTCCTCATTTTCCTTCAGTTGAATCCAGTTTGAAGAATTGGAGGAGTAGAAACTGTGGCTCCCAGGGCATAGAGAATAGAGAGACATCCATGGAAAGATATTCCAGACTTCTTTAGGGTCAAAATGCTGGATGCTAGGGTGCACTTCTTTTGGTTTTTGTTTGTTTTTTTGTTGTTGTTTTCCCATACAGGGGTATTGAACCTAGGATCTTAAACCTCCTAGGCAGCTTTCTACCACTGAGGTACATTCTCAGGATCAGACACCAACCTTCCCTAGATGAACTCTGCCTTCCCCTTTTTAAAATGTTCTCCTTTTCACAGATATGTGTTGACACTTCCTGAAATAGCACATTCTTTTTTTAAAATTCTATTTTTAATCAACTCAACATGGTATTTTTTTTTCTTTCAAGGTTTTTTTTTTTTTTTAAACAAGGTTTCTCTGTATAGCCCTTGGCTGTCCTGGAACTCATTCTGTAGACCAGACTGGCCTCCAACTCAGAGAGATTTGCCTGTCTCTCTGTTGGGAATAAAGGTGTGAGCTACCATACCTGGCCACCCCAGGTTTTTATCATTTCTTTGTGTTGGGAGCATTTGAAATCTCTGCTACTTACAGCGACTTTGAAATAGCCCATTATTCTCACTGTTGGCCATCATTACCCTGTGAATGTCATAAATGCTTCCTCCTGCTTGTGGGCTATCTTCCCCAAATGTGGAGCCCAGAGACTGGCTTGTAGCTCAGCTTGTACAGTGCATATCCAGCATGTGAGGGACCATGACATCTCCAGCTCTTTGGACTCCTGATCATAGAACCCCATGGTGGCCATGGTCTGGGAACTCAGTAATTCCCAGAAATAACAATCAAGTAGCCAGAAGTGAGCACACACCAGGATGCATTCAGAGTGGCTATCCATTCCACTGGGGATTTCTGTGAAACATTACTGTTTGGTATTTGTCTCCAGCTTCCCACCTTTGGCTGAAGGGATTCTTGGGTGGCTTTGCCCTGGTCACCCTGTTGTATGAGTCACAGATGCTTGCTCCTTCTTCAGGATAAGCAGAATGAGGTCAGCAACAGGGGCCTGAAAATTTATTTGAATGCATACTCTCCCAGCCTCTGCTTCTCCAGGCTTCTTCACCAGCAGTGAACACATCCTGTGCGGCAAAGGGAATATTCTCCTCCACTAGGCTTCTCCAGATCAGGGAGCTGTCCCTTCTCAGCTTCCATAGTGCCCACTCCCCTTATTGTACCCAGGGGCTCCCAACTCTGCTGTCCCCTTGTATGATGATGGACTCTCTTCTTGGCTCTCTGTTCCATGGCCTTCGGGGTCTCTTTGTGGCTCACTGTGTCTCTAGCACCAGCAGAGATGTGCACCCGGAGTGGCTGCCCAGTGAGCAACTAAATGAATAAGCAAGGATAATATCAAATATTTACTGAGTATTTACTGTGTGCCAGACTCAGCTCTTTACATGTGACAGTTCCTTCTGCGTTTGTTTGTTTGGTTGGTTGGTTTGCTTTTTTTTTACAGACAGGATCTTGCTCTGTAGCTCAGGCTGTCCTCAAACTATCCTTTCTGCCTCAGCCTCTTGAGTGCTGGAATTACAGGTGTGTGACAGGATACCTGATGGAATGGCTTCTTTAATCTATACAGCAAGGCAAATGCTTTGCTATTTTGCTAATTTATGAAAGGAAAAGCTGGGAATGGTGACACATGTCCATAATTCCAATATCTGAGAGGTAGAGGCAGTAGGATTTGTTCAAGATCACATTTGGTTACACAGTGAGTTGGAACCCAGCCTGTGCTACATGAGATCATGGCTCAAAATAACAACAACAAAGGACTTTTTGAAAAAGATATATTCTGTTTTAATTTCTGTGTCTGTGTATATGTAGACATGTGCTTTTGGAGGCCAGAAGAGGATGTCAATCCACTGAAGCTGGAGTTAAGACATGTGTCAGCTGCCTATTACAGGTGGTAGGACCTGAACCTGGGTCCTCTGTAAGATCAGCAAGGACTTTTAACTGCTGAGACATGTTTCCTGCCTCTTAACTTTTTTATTTGCTTCTCACTGGCCTGGAGCTCATCAACTAGGCCAGCTGACTGGCCAAGTGAGGCCCTGGGATTCTTCAGTCTGCTTCCACAACACAGGAATTATAGGTATTATAGGTATATGACAATATGCCTAGCTTTAAAAAAATTGTGTGTGTGTGTGTGTGTGTGTGTGTGTGTGTGTGCCACCAAGTTACATGTGGAGGCCACAGAATGACTTTGAGGAGTTGGCTCTCTCCTTCCACCTGTACATATAGGTTCCAGGTTGTGAAGCAAGTGACTTTATATGCTGAACAGCCTCCTGAGCCCATTCCTAGATTTTTATGTGTGTTCTAGGAATGGAACTCAGGTCCATGCTTGATTTGCAAGCATTTAACTGAGGCATCCCCTACCCTCGTCCTCAACCCCATCCAGCTTCTAATATGTTTCTTTCCCACAATCCCACTGTTCTTCACTTTGCCCCAAACCCAGTAGCACAGGACATGGCAGGGTGGACAGTCTACAGAGGATCACAGTGCTGAACTCACGGTTAGACTAGCTGTGAGGGAACCTGGCCACTGTATCTGGTCTATTCCTTTTTTGTTCTCAGTGTATCAGCAGTGGACCTCACCAAACCAGACCTTACTGTCTCATGGGAAGGGACAATCAAAAGTGACCATATGTTGGACAAGTCTCATTTCACTCTTGTCAGAATTTCTGAGAAAAGGATAATTATACCCTCTTAGAGATGATGAAACTGAGGCCCGAATGGGGTTGAGAAACTCAGCCAAAATCACACAAGTCAGTGGTGAGATAGGGTGAAGGGTTTAGCTTTGTCTCCTCAGACTCCAAAGCATTAGAATGCCCCAGGCAGGTAAGAGAAGGCAATGGAGTAAATCATAGGATTTACCTAGCTGGATTCACCAGCTGTGCTATTCACCTGCAACCTGCTTACCTGGATGCACTACACATGTATGCACACATGTGTGCACACATACGCACACACAGAGCAAGTACAGGCTGAAGAATCCACAACAGACAGTTCACCCTAGATTAGCCAGCCAAAGTCACAGTCAGGAGAGGGCAGGACCCTTTGCTTCTTATGGTTACTAGGAGCAGGTGAGCAGAGGTCCCTTCTGGAGCTAAGTATGAGGCTCTGTTAACTCCTCCCTGTGGCTTAGGCACCAGCAGAGATGCATGGTGGCAGCTCAGAGAACAGGCAAGAATTTTGAGTCCTGACAATGTCATACAACTTTCTTTGGCCTCTGAGGAAATCCACCTGTCCTCCCTAACCCTACCCCTCTACCCCTCGGGACAGACATTTTGCAGGAAGCCAGGGGAGGCTTAAGGGACTGTTTTCCTAAGCAAGGTAAAAGTGGACTTTAGCTGCTGGTGGTGGCTCCCAGAGAGAGGTACAACCTTCTTATTCTATGAAGAAGGTTTGGACCAAACAGATTCTCCACCATGTAGCTGAGAGGGATGCACACGACAAGTGGAAAAGGGTTTTTGTTTTGCTTTTTAAATTAAAGACTCGAGGCTATAGAGGCTATAACCTTTTCACCTTTGCTGATTTTTCAAACATTCTTGCTCCTGTGGTATCACATGCTCTGCCTGGTCCTGCTGTGGTAAGTGTGGCAAGCATTGCACCTAAAGAACAGCTTTAAGAAGGTGTAATTCACAGACCATGCGGTTCACCCATCTAAAGGGCATGGTTTGTTGGATTTTAGTGTATTCTCAGAGTCGTTCTAATTCAGAACATTTTCAAAAATAAACCCTGTATCCATGAACAGTTGCTCCCAATTCCTTCTTTCTCCTAGCCTCTGGCAACCACGGATCTATTTTCTGTCTTCCTGGATTTACCTATTTGGGACACTTTATACAAAGAAAATCATATAATGTGTGATTTTATGGAACTTCATACTCTTAAGTCCTAACTCTAGAACTTCACAACATGACCTGCTTTGAAAATAAGGTCCTAGAAGATATGAAGTTTTAAGATGAGGTCACTAGAATGAGCCTTAATCCAATATAACTGATATTTGTATCCAAAGAGGGAAAACTAGATACAGAGAGAGACAGGGGAAATCATGTGTAAAGAGGAAGATAAGAGGCACCAGAGACGGGCAGCAACTGCCAGAAGCTGCATAAGAAGTCTCACAGCCTCAGAAGGAAGCAACCTGGCTAACACCTTTATCTTTGGTTGGTACCTTCTAAAAGTGTGGGACAATATACTTTTAATATCATACCTTAAGTCACCCAGTTTGTAGTAGGGTGTTATGGCAGCCCTGAGACACTAATAGACACATTATTTTATGTGTGGCTTCTTTCACTGAGCATGTTTTCAAAGTTTATTCATATTAGAGCGTGAATCAGGACTTTTCTTTGTGTGGCTGAGTAATATTCCACTATGTGGCCTTTTTTTTTTTTTTTTTTTTGGTTTTTCGAGACAGGGTTTCTCTGTGTAACATCCCTGGCTGGCCTGGACCAGGCTGGCCTCGAACTCACAGAGATTCTCCTGGCTCTGCCTCCCAAGTGCTGGGATTAAAGGCGTGTGCCACCATGCCCAGCTGACTGTGTGGACTTTTAGCCACTTATCAGTTAACCAACTTTCAAGTTAGTTTCTAGCTTGAGGGCTCTTATGAAATAAATGCTGCCATGCACATACATGTAAAAGTTTTTGTATGGACATGTTTACTGAGACTTCACTAAAATTATCAGCTAGAACTTGAAAGAACTGTCCCTCTCACCTAGAGGTTTGATTTTAAATTCAGAGACCATTTAAGTAACACACACACACACACACACACACACACACACACACACAGAGAGAGAGAGACAGAAAGAGAGAGAGAGAGAGAGAGAGAGAGAGAGAGGATCATGTGCAGTCATTCACACACATTATCATGGTTAATCTGGATTGTCAATTTGATGGGATTTAGAATCACCATGGAAACACACCAGTGAGGGAGATTCTAGATTAAGTTAATTGGGGTGTGGGCGCCACCATCCAGTGGTGGAGGGCTGGGGTCCTGCTATGAATGAAAAAAAGAAATAAAACTTTTTTTTTTTTGGTTTTTTGAGACAGGGTTTCTCTGTGTATCAGCCCTGGCTGTCCTGGGCTTGCTTTGTAGACCAGGCTGGCCTCGAACTCACAGAGAGATCCGCCTGCCTCTCCCTCCCGAGTGCTGGGATTATAGGCATGCGCCACCACGCCTGGCAATAAAACATTTTTAAAGAAAAAGCTGAGCACCATCTATCTCTCTCCTTGCTGTTAAGGCTGCCATGTGACCAGCCAACTTGGGTCACTCAAGCTGAGCTATGTTAAGTTTTTTTTTTTTTAATATTTACTTATTACTTCTTTGTTAAGTTCTTGCTGCCATGCTCTTCCTGTCATGATGGACTGTGGGATCAAATAACCCCCTTCCCTCCTTAAGCTGGTTTTGTCAGAGAAATAAGAAAAGTAATTAATGTACATACATTGTATCCTTTGAGCCCACTGCTCTTCAAGAATGCGGCAGCTCAACAGAGAGTCAAACAGAAGTCCTATGACGCTGAGGGAGATGAAATTTCCAAAGAATACAATAAGAAGTCAGGACATTGATTTGAATGTTATTGAGGGCTAAAACCAAAAACATTTAAAGGGGTACAAATGGGCCAGCCTTGGCTTTCTTGAGTGTGTACCCAGCTTCGATCGATTGCCACAGATTTTCTGGGAAGGAATGGTTTCACCGAAAGGAGAGCACACAGGTTAAAGATGGACATGTGAGGAAAAGAATATTTGAAATGTATGCGGGGCTCCACCGGTGCAAGACTCACTGCCTGCTTCCTCTGGAGGGCCTGGAAGCTTACATAAGCAAAACTGCTTAGATCAGGGCGAGCACAGGAAGATTCGATTTCACTGTGTCTGCGAGCCAGCCAGCAGGATCAAAAGCTATTCTGAGCAGCCACAGAGGAAAAGTGCCAGAAATCATAAATAAAGTAGTCAAACCCGTCCAGCGGCCGGATCAAATGTGACATTCCCAGTGGTGAATGTGTGAACAGGGCATCTTTGAAGCCTCTGATTTTTTTTCAAAAAAGAAAAAAGGGGAGGGGGGGAAGGCAGTAAACACCTTAGTGGCAGGCAACTGTGGAAACCACAGGAGCGAAAGCTTACCCCCAGACAACGCCTTCAGGATGAGGCTAGAAGAGTAGCAGTTGGAAAGGTGTGGGTCTAAGCTGCCCATTGAACAAATATTGATTCTGGACACTGTCTGGGCCTATCATTTGTACATACTGTTCTTTCATTTTGTTCATCCTCCTGTTCCTTCCGCCCTTACTGCTCCCTGGATGTGCTGTGCTCACTGCCACTCTTCTGGCCATGGTGCCAACTTCTGGAGGGAGGAAGTCTGTCCTAACTCGTTCACCTCACTTACAGAGGATGGGATGGCTCCATCACCCTGATCACCTCCTTGCTTCTCCTTCAACTTATTTCTATTTCACTGCCCAGAAACTACTTAAAAGTTTTTGCCTGGGGGACCTAGAAGAGAAGTGCCCAGGCTCCCTATTCTTGGCTCTTTTTTTTTTTTTTAGGTTTTTCGAGACAGGGTTTCTCTGTGTATCCATGACTGTCCTGGACTCACTTTGTAGACCAGGCTGGCCTCGAACTCACAGAGATCCACCTGCCTCTGCCTCCCAAGTGCTGGGATTAAAGGCGTGCGCCACCATGTCCAGCCCCTATTCTTGGCTCTTGAACCACCACAGAGGATGCACTTCCAATGCCCTCTTGTTCAGGACATTTCACTCTGCTCCAAGGGACTGCCCTCCAAGCTACTCACCCCTAAATTCAGCAGAACTTCCCCCAGACACAAACAGTACCGTGCTCAGTCGTCACACACCTGCCATCAAGCTGGCTGGCTCTCCATACCTCTGTTAGGCCCATCCCCCGTCGACCCTCAGTGAGAAACAGACACTGAAAACTGATTCGATGCAAAAAGCAAGAGGAATCTATTGTTCCAATGCTCATGGCAGACGTGTGTGGGGTGGCCTACACCAGAGGGGAAGAGGCAACCCTGAACTTTGCAAAGTTTTGGGTTATATACGTTTTGGGGTAGGCTTCAATAATAGTTTAGACATTGGTGTAAGTTCCTGGGCCCTGGCTGTTTTTTCCAAGGAGAGCTTCTTATTTCTGGGGCTGGGCAGCTTCCTATCTCTGGGGCTGGGCTGGTGTTTCCTCAAGGAGACTTCAAGGAGACCCTGAGGCTGGGTAGTTGTGTTAGTCATGTCCTAGCAACAGCGGTGGGAAGGGGTGGTCGCTGTCAGGTCAAGGCATTGGAATTTCACAAACTTTTGCTCAGCTCAGGAGTCAAAGATGAACAGTATTTTTTTTTTTAAATACAGAATCTCATGTAGTCTGGGATGGATGGTGTTGAACATAGCTGAAGATGACCTTGAACTTTTGATTTTCCTGATCGCAACTTCTGAGTAGTGAGATCTGAAGTGTGCACCTCCATGACTGGTTTAACTGTGCTGGGGATTGAAACCAGGATTTTCTTCTTGATAAGCAAACGCTCTACCAACTGAGCTACATCTCTAAACCCTTAAATGATGTCTTTATTGAAACTGTAATCTATGCAGCCCAATGCTGGTGGCACAAGCCTTTAATCCCAGCACTCAGAAGCAGAGGCAGGCAGATCTCTGAGTTTGAGGCATTCCAGGACAGCCAGTGCTACACAGAACTGTAGTCCATGTACCATAAAACTCACCCTTTTAAAGTATAATTCAATGGTATATTCAGAGTTGTACAACCATCACCTCCATATCTAGGATATGCTCCTTATCCTAGCTGCCATTCCCCTTCTCCCTTACCCTAGCAACCACTAAACTTTTTATCTTTCCATACATTTGCCTATTTATACAAATGGAATCATAGAGCATGTAGTCTTTGGTGCCTGGCTGTTTTTCTTGAGTATAGTTTGTTTGTTTTTCTGAAATGGGATTTCTCTATGTACTAAGAGTAATGTCTTTAAGACTCATCCATGTTACATTATACATCCGCACCTTGCTTCTGTTTAGTCAAATAGTATACCTTTGTATAGACAATACTGCATTTCGTATATCCACTCATCAGAGCTCAACATTTAAGTTCTTTCTACTTTTTTTTTTTTTGGTTTTTCGAGACAGGGTTTCTCTGAATATCTCTGGCTGTCCTGGGCTCGCTTTGTAGACCAGGCTGGCCTCAAACTCACAAAGATCCGCCTGCCTCTGCCTCCCAAGTGCTGGGATTAAAGGCGTGCGTTCTTTCTACTTTTTAACTATTACAAAAAAAATGCTTCTGTGAACATTCACATGCAAGTTTTCATGTAGATACATGTTTCCACACTTTGTGAGTAGAACTTCTGGATCATATGGAAGATATGTCTAACTTCTGAGAAACTGTCGGTTTTCAAAAGTGGTTGTTCCATCCTACATCTCACCAGCCATGTAGGAAGGTTTTGATTCCTCTGTACTCTTGTCAAAACTTAATATTGTCTGTCTCCATTCAACCATCCAAGTGTGGAAGAATAAATGGACACACACATATGTAAATAGAAGAATAAATGGATAGTTGATGATAGATGGATGGATGATGGATGGTAGATACAGAGATGGTGGATGGGTAGATGATCATTGGGTGTGTGATGGACTGATGAGGGAACTGACATTTATCTCAAACTTTATGGATCCCAACACCTCATCTGATCCAGTGGTCATATTAATAGCATATAGCTTTGTTCCCTTGATGATAGTTGATTGGAACACAGCCAATCAGATTGGGTCCCTCAGGAATTCAGAAAGTTGACAAAGACATCAGTCTGGTTCTTCTGGGTCACTGAATTAGATGAATTAGAGTCAAGTTTGCTTGAGAAATCAGAAGAAGAAGAAAAAAGGAGGGAGGATGAAGGAAGAAAGGAAGCATGGGAGCACGGGGAAATGGAGGGACCAAAGCTGGTAAGGGAGGTCCTTCACCAGGCTTTGTTTTAATTTGATCAATTGTAACCGAACTTTTAAGTTATTATTTATTTAACTCTTATTTATTTATTACTAAATTCACTTATAACAAACACCAACAATTTCTTAACTATTAATCCTATAAATTCCTACAACCCCTTTAACCTATCCACTAAACCTATTGATAATCATAACAACTATTTTCATAACCTTTTAGAATGATACAGTCTCTGGGGCAGGTCCTCAGTCGTCAGGA
>CAJQZJ010031887.1:1584598-1653947 GCA_907164525.1 Lophiomys imhausi | reverse complement strand
CACACACACACACACACACACACACACACACACACACACACACACACCACATGCACACATAGACAATTTGACAAGGCAACCATGTCTCAGAGGTTTGGCACAGATGATGGTGCTCCTGAGAGGTGATCCTGAGAGGTGCTCCTGAGAGGTGCTCCTGCCAATGAGGGTCTGACTGAGCTTCATCTGGGCTGGTTTGGCTGTAAAACAGAAATTCACTGAGTGGTACAGGTCACCATGTATACATTTTATCTCTCTAATACTTACTCTCCATTGTCCTAGAGATGGTTCCCATTATTTTTAAAGCCATTCTTCACTTCTTAGTTTTAGTGGTTTAATGCCTGAGCCCAGTCCTCAGAGCCAGGGATGAGTATTAAGCACTGATAACACTAGCAGCAAACACGACTGGGTCTGGTTTCTTGATTTGTTTAATGCATGTGTGTGGGCGTTCATGCACATGTTTGTGTGTGTGCACTCATGGACACCAGAGGTCAACCTGGGTGTCATCTTCAAGAATGCCATCCACTTCCTTTAAGACAGGGTGTCTCATTAGCCTGGAGTTCACCTCGCCTGGTTGACCAGCAACCTCCAGGGATCCTTTTGCCTCCACTTCCCTAGCTTTGAGCTCACAACATGTGCCTCTCTGGCATTGTGTGTGCGTGTGTTCTCAGGTGTGCGGGTAAGTACGTGTGGGTCTGAATGTATGTACGTGTGTGTGTGTGTGTGTGTGTGTGTGTGTGTGTGTGTGTGTGTGAGTTTGTGTGTATGCTTACAGAGGCTGACATCAAATTTCTTCCTCTATCTCTCTGTACTTTATTTTCTGAGGCAGAGTATCTCTTTGAACTGAGCTTGCCACTTTGGCTAGTCTAGGTACCCAGCTTGCCCTAGTGACCCCTGCTTCTGCCTTCTGAGTATGGTGGCTCCAGGTGAGCTGCCACGCCTCCCCAGCTTTTGTTTTTAAGCTCAGGACAATTTCTTTGGGGTTTTGAGGGCAGGCAAGCTATAAATCTTGGCAGCTGCCCGGAGGAAGGAAATGGAGAAGAGGAAGAAAGAAAGCCATGCCTTTTTAAAAAAAGATTTATTTATTCATTTTATGGTTGAGTGCTCTATCTGCATGTATACCTGCAGCCAGAAGAGGGCATCTGATCACACTGTGGATGGTTATGAGCCACCATGTGGTTGCTGGGAATTGAACTCAGGACCTTTGGCCAGTGCTCTTAACCGCTGAGCCATCTCTCCAGCCCAAAAATCATCCCTTTTGCAGTGGATATTGGCAAGAGGCCACACCGCAGAAAGGGAAGGAGGCTTCAGAGAGTGACAGGAATGTATGCTCAGGGGTGCTGAGTCATGGTTCTAAGTTCAGGTGGCACCTAATTCCAGGCTCTTTGTCCCTATACAAATAATTGTCAGGGACATATGGTCAGGGTCAGAAACAGACATAGACACAGCTTATTGAGAAAAACACTTCCACTCTCAAGGGCTAGAGAGCAGAGGGAAGGGCCCTCCAAAGCCCCACCCAGTTTTTATGTGGCTGTCAAGGATCAGAACTCCAGTCCTTATGCCTTCAGCAAGGGCTTTATCCAATGAGCAATATTCTTAGCCCATGCTTGGCATTTTTATGTGGGTTCAAGGGATAGAACTCAGGACCTCATGGGTTATTTTCTTTTGGTGGGGAAGAGGGAGGTTCGAGACAGGATTCCTCTGTATAACAGTGCTGGATGTCTTGGAACTTGCTCTGTAGACGAGGCTGGCCTGGACCTCACAGAGATTTGCCTGTCTTTGACACAACGTGCTGGGATTAAAGGAGTACGCCATTATGCCTGGCTGGTCCTCATACTTTCAAGGGGAGCACGATTCCAACTGAGCCATTCCCTCAGCCCTTGAGCTTGGTTTCAGTTGACTACCATGAAACCCTTACCACTAAGTCTGTTGTCTTCATCTTTTAAAAAAGTCATTGTGGAGCTGGGCCTGCTGGCTTACACATTCAATTCCAGCACTGTGGAGGCAGAAGCAAGTAGATCTCTAAGTTTAAGGCTACCTTGGTCTACAGAGTGAGTTCCAGGACAGCCAAGTCTACACAGAGACCCCCATTTTAAAAAACAAAGTAAATAAATAAAAATGTGTGTGTGTGTGTGTGTGTGTGTGTGTGTGTGTGTGTGTAGTGTGGGGAGAGGGACCTTGTGTGCCATAACACGCATGTGGTGGTCTGAGGTCAGCCTTGGGTGTCAGTCTTTACATTCTACCTTGTTTGAGGCAAGTCTATGGTGGTTTGAATAAGAATGGGCTCATAGGCTCATATGTTTGAATGCTTTATCACCAGAGAGTAGAACCGTCTGAAAGGATTAGAAGGATTAGGAGGTATGGCCTTGTTGGAGGAAGTATATCACTGGGGGTGGGCTTTCAGATTTCAAAAGCCCATTCCAGGCCCAGGCTCTCTCTTTTTCTCTCTTTGCTTGCAGATCAGGATGTAGCTCTCACTTGCTGCTCCAGCACCATGTCTGCCAGCATGCTCCCTGCAATGATGACAATGGACTAAGCCTTTGAAACTGTAAGCAAGGCCCCAATTAAGTGCTTTCTTTTGAAAGGGTTACCATAGTCATGATATCTCTTCACATCAATAAAAGAATGACTGAGATACTGTCCTTTGTTGCTTACCACCGTGTATGCCAGGCTACCTGTCCCATAACCTCTCAAGGATTATCCTATCTCTGTTTCCCATCTCACCATAGGAGCATTAGAATTACAGACATGTTCTACCATGTTGGATTTCACAGTTTCTGGGTATCCAAACTGAGGTCCTTGTGCTTGTTTGGTGATCACTTTGTCCTCTAAGCCATCCCTCTAGCCCCACTGTCTTTATTTCTCTCATCCCTGCTTGCAGATAAAATTGAGGTTTGGAAGGGTTGGATAACTCTCCTCTGATCACACAGTTGATAAGATGCAGGGTCATGCTCATAGAACTAGTACATCTTAGCAAAGCCCTGGAGGTTTTTGTTTCCCAAGACAGAGAGGTGCAAAAAGGAAGATGAAGGAAAGAGACAGAAGGAGGCTGGAGAACCACGGGCCTGTGAGATAAAGGGGCTTATGAAAACTTCCCAGAGGTGGGTTGTCAAAGGAACTTTTAAGAGGTTCTTTTGAAGTTGCGTGGATTTATCTCTTAAAATAAGCATCCCTATGACTTATCTAAGTCTCTCTTTGCTGCCTTATGCACAAATACCTTTCACAGTGGGTTTGGGAGCAGACAGGAGAGGGTGTTGGCTGAGTCCCAGTTCTCAGTTAGAGCTGGGGAAGAATGAAACATTAGGCCTAGGTCAGCCGCCAACCCAGACACTAAATGAATTTAACAGCTCCAATGCAAAGTGGAGGAGTGGTGTGAAAACACAAGCCATTCCAGAACTCTCTAAAACACTGAGGCTACCTTTGTCCTTCTATAGCATATGAAATGTAGATTTGAGCACATGTGTTTGAGCTGGTAGGGGAGGTTGGCCCAGCTGATAAATGCAGGGAGAGTAAACTGAGGTTAGAGAGCCCCCCTGCAAAAAAACCTAGAGCCACTGGCTACCCATCTGAGTCCCTGCAATTCCATCTGGGGCTGAAATTTGAGGACTGAGACTATGGGATGAGTTAATGGCATTTGTAAGAAAGAGGTGAGAGGGAGGGGCTTGGAATCTATGGGCCAGAACATAAAGCCTTGGGTCACAACTGGGTGTGAGGACAGTCAGATGAAATCTGGGGTCTGGATGTGGCTCTCTGAACTTGGCCTGTCTTTGCTGCTACAGGTAAGAAGGTCCCAGGGCTTTCCTGGCTTCATCTGCAGATGGCCCTCTGTGCCTCTAACAGTAGAGGGCAGGGAGCCAAGAAGAACTTGGCAAGAGCCTGGGAAGGAGGAAGGCGAGCAGCCTGGTAAACTGATGAGGAAAAGGGCTGGCTCAGTAGGACAGCCCATGCCTACAGGCCTGCGGGATGGCCAAGGCCAGTAGGAGGGGTTAAGGAAACAGGGAGGTAAACTTGATTGGCTTCCCACCTGGCCTGTCTCAGAGGCAGTTAGGTTGGTTCCCAAGCAGTCATCTGCCAGAGGAGGGCCTGGCCCTGGAGGAGGCCAGGAGCAGGCCTGGGTCTGCTGGCTGTGGGGCTCCTCCCAGCCAGCTTCTCCAAGGCTCCGAGTTCCCGAGTCCTCTCTTCCCTGTACTCTGTGTCTGTGTCCCCTCTTCACTCCCCTGTTTTCATTCCTGAGTTCTCTCTGCAGAGCCCCAGACCCGGACTCCTTTGCCTCCAGTGGATCGCTCATGTTCAGAGGACTCCCAAACTGAACTCCTTTCTGCAGCTCCTGGTAATAGGAGCAGTTTTAGAAGTGTTTTCTTCTCTCCACTGATTCCTCCAGGAGAGGGTGTTCCTCAAGGCTCAGAGCTTGCACACACATTCCCCAGAAATCCTCACGCACTTGACCATGAACTGCTGTGGTTCTGAGACCCAGCTTTCTTTACAACCACATGGACTCACTTCTACTCTGCCTCCTTACTGTGTTGAGAGGTGGTAGTCAGGCCCGGCACAGGCTTGCGCCCTGGCCCCTCCACCAGAACAGCAATGCTTCTGGCTCAAGTGGGTGCTTAGGATTGCACAGGCTCTAACAGTTAAGTTTGCTCTCAAAAAGAAAGGCCTCCACATACCTCGCAATAGCACCCAGAGGGCCCAAAGCAACTAACATCACAGGGACTCATGTTGCGCATGGGACCTATGTCCATAGGGATGGCTCTCCAGGTCGTGTAGGCAGGAGCACATGGCAAGGTAGTGCCAGATTCCCACACCACGCCATGCAACCACTTTCCATGTTATTTCTAGCAGTCACCACCCTGCATCCTAGTGTGTTCTGTGTTCCTGTGGTGAACAGCGTGTGGCATGGCTCCCTACATGACTCAGCTTTAGTTTTCTTCTAACAGTCACCAAGTGGGCTCTGTCACCTCTCCTCGCCAGGCACCAGGAACCTCTGATGATGGCTTTGTCCACTTTAAAACTTTCAGACACTTGTGATTGATTATAAAGGCAATTTGTCTTGCTGGGCAATGATAGCGCACACCTTTAAGCTCAGCCCTTGAGAGGCAGATGCAGGCAGATGTCTGAGTTGGAGGCCAGCCTGGTCTACAGGGTTGAATTCCAGGATAGCCAAGGCTACACAGAGAAACCCTGTCATGAAAAATCAAAAGAAATAAATAAAAAATAGATAAAAGCAATTGTTTTGCTTAAGGTTTAATGATTTAAACTTTATGGGTGACATCACATACACACACACACACACACACACACACAGGCACATGCACATGCACACACATGCATGCACATGCACACATGCCTACTGGGATAAGAGGAAAAGGAAACCTCTTTCCCTTTTGACACCTGTCCAGAAGGTTTTGGTTTCCAGGCTTTAAGTTAGGTTCAGCCCAAGACCTGGAGGAAGTAGATGGAAGCTTCCACAGGTCCTGACCAAAGGTTTGATTCTCAGCCCTTCCTCAGGTCACTAGGGTTCTTCTCCAGGCCAGCAACACCTTCCTTCCAGTTAATCCTCAGCTGGCTCCTCAGCAACTCCCTTCAGCTCCAAGAGAGGGAGCCTGCAAGCCTGAAGATTTTAAGCTCTTCTGCCCTCCAAAGCCCCTACTCCCAACCTCACTTTGCCTCCAAGGAGCCAGGACCCAAGGGGCTCTCAGCACTGCCTCACCATGACCCTGCTTCTGATGGCTCTGGGGCATCTGGCTGCTCACATCTGAGTAGACGTGTCACCAAGGAATGAATGAGATATTAGGCTCTTTCTCTTGAGGTTACCTCACAAACTACCAAGAGCTCAGTAGCACCCTTGGGTCCCTTTTCTCTATTTCTTTTTTTTTTTTTTTTTGGTTTTTTGAGACAGGGTTTCTCTGTGTGTCTCTGGCTGTCCTGGACTCACTCTGTAGACCAGGCTGGCCTCGAACTCACAGATATCCGCCTGCCTCTGCCTCCCAAGTGCTGGGATTAAAGGCGTGCGCCACCACCGCCTGGCTCCTTTTCTCTATTTCTTAGTTTAGGGGAGGAGGCCCACTTGAGCACTGCCTTCCTTTGAAGAGTCCTGAGAGTAGAGAAGATACCTCAGAGAGTTATTTTCCTCTGTAGACCTTTCCAGGCTCTCAACTGTGCTGGTCAATCCCACCACACCAGCTTAACCTCTCTTGCCTGGGGGGCAGTCTCTGTGTGGTGGGTACCCAAGCTGAAGGTACCTATCAGGGTATCCAATGTATGATGCCTTCCTAACTGAAGGTATTGTCCCAGAACCGAGGTGAAAAACCCAGAAACTGGGCCGGGTTGTAGCTCAATTGGTAGGGTGCCTCTCTAGCATTCACAAGATACGGGTTTGATACCCAGCAACTTATAAACTGGGTATGGTGGTCCACACCTGCAATCCCAGCACTTGGGAGGTGGAGACAGGAGGAGCAGGAGTTCAAAGTCAGCCTGGGTAACATGAGATCTTGTCTCAAAAAGAAAACAAATCAAAAACCAAATGGATAAACAAAAACCAGAAACTTCAAGACATCCTCATCACCTTCTCCTCTTTGTCCACATCTTTTTGGTCTTCTGACCCCTTGGCATCTAGACACAGGAATGTTCCTCACTGTTTTCTCTGCTCCAGTTCCTACTCTGAACTTTCCAAACAGTTGGTTCACCACCCCTTCACATCCTCCAACGGCTCCCACTTATCTAGAGAAAAATATACAGATCATTCCTCTCAAATCTCAGGCTTCTAGAGGCTGGGAAAATAGCTCAGTTGATAAAGTGTGTGCCACACAAACTTGAGAACCTGAATTTCATCCCTAGAGTCCATGTAAGAAGCTAGGGATGGTAAGTGCTCGGTAAGCAGAGACAAGAGGATCTCTAGGGATTGCTAGCCAGACAGCCTAGTCTAATCACCCACACCAAAAAAAAAAAAAAAAATTTTAAAGTTCTAGGCTTCTAACTACATTGGGAAGTTAGTTTTCCTTGATTCTGAATCCTAGCCTCCAATGACAGATTTATAATACTTGTCAGTCCTAGATCCTGAAGTACTATATATACTAAGGCCTGTGAGCTTGAGTCAGGGTTAAGTGGGAAGGTGGGGGCTGTGATCAATTAGTAATGCCTATTATGGTCACAGGAATGGCAAAGCTACAAGGCTTTTGCTTCCCTGATTTAGTTGTTTCAAATCATCCATGTTTTCTCCAGGACTTCCCTATGCCTCATAGTTCAGGATTGGGACATTCAAATCCATAATCTAGGCTGTTAGTACCACAAACTCTACAGTCTTTCTTAAGCTTGTCAGATTTGCAACAATTCTATGTACTATCAAGTTGTAAAGATTCCGCAGTTTCCCATCTCTCTGTTGAATTTGGATGACCACGACTCTGTTTGCCTGGCCTTGCACTGGGCTGCTGGCAGAATTAAAAATTTATAATTAGTAGTAACAGCCTTTCACGTTCAGACATGTCCTGGTTTGTACTGTGAATCATAAACACTTCACCTATAAAAACAGCACAGACAACACTGAAAGTCCTTGTGCCATGCTTAGATATCTTACCAGTACACAGTCCTGTATCTGGACCAACAGGGTTGCTGGAGTGGAGTGGATTCAAACTGTTGGGAGGAGAAAAAGCAGACAAGAGGGGCATGAGGTAGGCTTTCTGGTGCTGACTGACATTAGAATGCTGGTCCCTGTGTGATCAGAGGAAGTAGAGGAAGAACTACCAGAGCGGAGAAGAGACCTGGTCTTCAGTGGCCTACAGTTCAGGTCTGCAGGGGAGGGACCATGACAGAGAAAATCACTGGGGAGAACATGAACAACTGAACAAGAAGGTCCAGACCCTGCCCACCCACCCATTGGCTTTGGAAACTAAGATCTAAAAATACAGCAACAAAGAGGAAGTGGGAATCAAGGGGCCAGGGGAGGCCCAGGCTCAGCTGTTCCCACCCTTACCAGATCCCCTTCCAGGCTCAGAATGGGCCTTCCTCAAGACCTCCAGAACAGTATGAGCCTTCTAGAGGCTCTTCCCCATCATTCATCCTGGATAGACTGCTGCCCTGTTACATTCACTCTAGTCTCCTCCACAGCCCTGCCTTAGATGTCCATCCGCCTCCATTTTATGACTCTAAACCAAAAATTGACAGTAAAGACTTGAAGACCCATTGTTCACACAGAATGTGTGACCTTGGGCACATTTTTCATGCCTCTCGTTGCAAAAACTTCCCTTGGCTGAACGATGGAGATGCCACTGGCAGCCACCTTGCAGAGTGTTAAGAGAATAGTGTGTGAGGAGGCACACAGGTTGGAACTGTCCCCAGCTCACCATCATTTCTGTTATTTGAACATTCAGAGCTAGGATTTACTCAAGGGCAGAAATCAGCCTTCTCATCGCACCTTGAGGAATCTCACAAAGTGCCAGGCACACAGTGAGCAGTTATTGCATGAACACATCTTCATCCTCAATCACCTGGTTCCAAACCAGACCTGAGGCCATGAGAAGGCCTATGCCATCATCAGCTTTGCTCCCAAGGGACTGACCTCTCTTTGGAGTGACTCTCCTGCCGACATGGTCTGGTGGCTTCCAGCCTCCCATAGTGTCTGTTTGTCTCTAGTGACAAGAAAAGCCTGTGTCTATCGGATTGAAACTGAACCTCAATTCAGGTGACTCCAGTAGCCCCCCCCCCCACTTAGGATTCAGTCCTCTGGCTGGAGGGATTTAAGAACCTTGTGTGAACTGATTTCTGGGTGTGGGTGTGAGGTTCGACTTCAGGTATGTGTGCTCATGGCTATCCAGAAAGGTGCTTTGGGTGCTGGTTGTCCACCCTGCCCAGGTCTCTGAGGGAAGGACAATGGAGCCATATTTTATAAGCCATCTATGTTCTCCATGCCATCCCTGGGAGCCTGAATAATTGACGGTGTGGTCAGCAGCTGACCACTAACTTCCAAGGGTGGTGTGAATCAATCCAGTCAACATTTACTGCCCAGTCTCAGGAGGCCCAGAGGTCAGAGGTGAGAATCAGTGCTGCCTCCTGGGTCCTAATCACACAGTGACACCTATATCTGTACTTAAAAAAAAAGGATCTCAAGCACTCTAAGCTGGCCTTTAGTTCACTATGCAGCCAATAAATGACCTTGAACTTTTGATCCTCCTGCCTCAGGCTAGTGCCACGAGGTTTAGGGAGTGCTGGGGATCAAACCAGGGCTTCCTCTGTGCTAGGCAAGCACTTTATCACCTGAGCTACATCCCCAGCCCCTTCCTGCTGCCTATGAGGAAGCTGGACTCAGTTCCTCATGGGGGACTGCACAAGGCCGCACTATGCCAACATTATAAGGGTTTCTTTCCGCAGTGGCTGGTGGGAAGATGTGACTTGAGAGCGCCTCTGGGACTGAGGTGTCCATGGGAAGTCCTGAAAAAGTTCAGTAGTTGAACAATTGAGTCAGAAGTGGTAGAAAGTAGAAATTGGGGGACTCCCCGATCTAAGTGGTCCCTGAAGGCAAAGGAAAGTATTGGGGTTGTCTAGGGTGGACAATGATTAAGGAAAGGACCAGGAACAGGCACTGGGAGACCACCAGATTCACAGGGATGGACATATGGAGAAGAGACCCCGAGAACAAAGACAGAATTGCCTACAGGTACAGTGCTGGCCAAAGCCAGAACAGGGAAGGGGACATGGAAGTCAGGGGGAATCTGGGCTAAGGAGAGCTAGATTTAACAAGTGGGCTGATGGGTGTTCTGATAAAAGCAGTTTAAGGATGGCTGTTGGGTACAGTGAGAGAATCTGGTTTCCTTCCTGGGAGGCATCTTAAGACATGGACGTGGTGAGGGTGGGTATCAGGCTCCCAGATATGGACTTCCACAGTGACACCCTGCATGAGGCCCTGGTCATGATCAGGAGGACCGCAGCTTTGACTTACAGCAGTCAAAATTGCTGGTACCATTGTGACAGGTAAGCCTCTTTTAGCCTAGTTCCCACGGCCTTCTCCAGTCTCAGCCACCACCTGTCTCTGGCTTCCTGCTGTTGACATATAGAAGCACCCTCTTTGGATTCCACCTTCCACCTCAGGCAGTGACTGCCACCTCCACAGAGCACAATCACTCTCTTCTCTGTGCCTGTGAGGTTTCTCTTGGTTTGCCCTCATCTGTACATCCACGTATTTACAGCTGCCAGCCATCTCTGCCATCTCTGGGGATTTGGGAAGGAGTGAGACAGACAGAGGAGGCCATGAGTAACCATGTTGCCTGAGGACAGGGGTGCAGCTGGATCATGAAGCCAGCTGCCCCTCCCTTAGATTGGCTTCTCCTGCCTTGTGGGATACAAGTCTGCCTCAGTCCAGAGTGCTTATCCGAGGCAACACCTGCTCTATCTATCTACCTTAGGGAGAAGTCCCCTTAATTAGACAGGTGGAGGAAGAAGGCCTGGAATAGCAGGACTACTCACTCCTGTGGGACCATCCGCTTAGAAGGAGCTGAAGGAAGTTGGTGCCTAGAGGAAGAAGATAGGGGATAGGTTTATCCTCACACCAATGGGGCCTCTCTTGAAAGCGAGGCATGCATATTGAGAAGGAAGGAATCTTGGTGCACAGCCTGAAGGCCAAGGTGATGCCTACCTTTCGGGTATCAAACTTACAAAGCCTTTCTCAGAATCATGCTTTTTTTTTTTTTTTGGTTTTTCGAGACAGGGTTTCTCTGTGTATCTCTGGCTGTCCTGGACTCACTTTGCAGACCAGGCTGGCCTCGAACTCACAGAGATCCGCCTGCCTCTGCCTCCCTAGTGCTGGGATTAAAGGCATGCGCCACCACGCCCGGCAGAATCATGCTTTTTAAATGCATAAAATCAAATGCATGGGATGGCAGAGAACAGCAGTTACATTGGTTCTGTCTATGGTCCCCTTGACCTTGAATGTTGGAAGAATGTAAAAAGACAGGATGGATATTTATTCAAAACCTCCTGCAGGGACTTTGTAGTTAGATAGAGCAAAAGGTGTAAGACCCATGTGGGATTCAAGCTGGTGGGAAAGGGCTTTGTGATGAGAACCACTTGAGACACGAGGGGCAGCATGGTCCAAGGCTAGCTTCCGCAAGGGCTCGCTGGCCCCAGAGTCCGGAAGTTGCTGTTTGGAAGAGGATCAGGTGGCTCCAACAGGGAAACTGTAGAAACAGGCTTGACAAGGACCCAAAGTACTAAGCCTGCCAAGGTGCCTGTGGGAAGCCAGTGCCTGCCAGCTGGTCCCTAAGGCCCCTGCTGGTACCTACAGTCACAGAGATGGCACATCACAGTTCATTGCTGCAGCAGTCTTAAATGTCTGACAGACCCCAGGCCCTAGTGTCTCTGAAGAGTCAAATCTTGGGAGGGTATGCATGCTTGGTCACCCAGCCCAGAGTCCCTAGTCCCTCAAGCAGATGCTAGTCAACTGGGGTGGTAAAACTTCATAATAGCTGGTATGTATGTGTACATGCATGTGCCTCGGGGGGTGTGTGTGTGTGTGTGTGTGTGTGTGTACAGAACTGAACTCAGCCATTTATCTCTTCCATGACATTCTGCTGGGACCATAGGGCTACGTTGCATTGACTGACATGAACTTCTGGTGAAACATGGTATGAGGGCTTATTCTAACCTCCAGCTAGTGACATTGGTTCCCTGGGCTTGCCACAACCATGCCACCCCATCTCCTGCCAGAGCATGAGCCCTAACCCTATTTGTGTCAACTTTGCCCTGCCACCTTGAGACCAAGCACAAAGATCCAGTGGAGGGTCCATCCATCTATGTTCTCCTCCTGGGATCACAGTCAGGTTCACTTTGAGTATGGCTGGCAGATGGACAAAGGTGACCTGCCACTACCTTCACACAGTCTCTAAAATCTTTCTCTGACCAGTTTTGTGGCTCATGGCCACAGAAAGAGGAAATCTGCATCCAAGAAACATGCCGGGTCACTCCCTGGAGGGGACAGCCACTAGCCAGCAGTACCTGTTCATGATTCATACATGGTGCCACTGAGAAGGATCTTTCTTACAGCCACTGGGGTGACAGCAGCCCCTCAGAAAATGACTGCTCAACAGTGCATTCTGGACAAAACTCCACCCCATCTAGCCTCTGTTTCCTTAGCTACATGAAGAGGCTAGATGGGGGATGTCCAGAGACCCTTACTCCTGGGAGAACATAGGATAAAGTGGTATGTACAAACATGCTTGAGCTCTATCCCAGAGGCTGTGTCTACAGAGACAGGTCTTTCTGGATTCCTTTTCTCAAAAACACACAAACAAGGATGGTGGTCGGATTCTTGCTTTTGATCATCATCGGTGGAACAAACACACATGATATAGACCAATAAAATGCTCTGGCCAAGTCCACTGAAAAAAATATGCTTGCTTCTGTGTGTTTCATAGATCCCTGAGTAACCAAAAGTGCTGCCTTTGAGCCCATGCTCTGGGAAGCCGCTGTGCAGCCCTCTCTCCGACGCTGTAGGCTGAGGATTTGCCATTTGGGGGGTCCTTTGGAATCAAAGGCAGTCCTGTTGATAACTTCCAACTCAGTTGTGACTGGTAGGTGGGGGAGCCCATGGGGAATGGGGAAATCACAGAAGTTTCTTCCCCGCCTTGCCTTAGAAAACAGTTTATCTTCTCATTCTACAGAGTTGGCCTCAGGGAGGCTATCGGGATAGGCTGGGGCTTGTCAGTCATGGCACTAGGGCTACAAAAGTGTTTGGTACTGTTCTAAATAGTTTGCAGTTGTGAACACCTTCAAATCTCTTGAGAACTTGGTGGAGGTTCCCATTTTACAGCGAAGGTCAAAATGTGTTCACTATGGCACACCACGAGCCGCCTTGTCCGTGATCTCCATCAGCTGCTCTGGTTCTTTGCTTTTTCTTTTTTTTTTTTGGTTTTTCGAGACAGGGTTTCTCTGTGTAGCCCTGGCTGTCCTGGACTCACTTTGTAGACCAGGCTGGCCTCGAACTCACAAAGATCCGCCTGCCTCTGCCTCCCAAGTGCTGGGATTAAAGGCGTGCGCCACCACCGCCCGGCTTGCTGCTCTGGTTCTATAAGCACCTCTCTAGGCTAAGAGGAGTACAGTCTCCTCCTCCTTCCCTGGACCCCCAGTTATCTTTACCACCATTCATTATTTTGGTTGGCATACAAAACAGTGAGCTTCCTCATGACATTTTTCTTACGTATACAATCACTGAACTTTACTAATATTCCCTGCTATAACCGTCACACAACACACTGGCTGGTCTCTCACCACAAACTGTTGTTCTCCAGCCCCAAACAGCAAGAGCTCAAGGTTGAAAAACATCCTGCTTACTCGGGACAGGCCTGTGACTTCTATTGCTTCCTTGCTGTGTAGTGTTGGGAGATTCATCTTCCCTCTCTGAGCCTCGTGACTTGGGAGAACAGTTTGGGGAGCTTGGCACAAAGGAAGAGCTTTAGAAATACCAGCAACTATTCAAGGCAGCCTTGTTCTGTCTGCTCTGTCTCACTCCACCCCCAGGCCCCTGTCACCATGCTTGACCGAGGCCCTTTGCAGGGAACCTGGGAGAGTTCTTGACCGATACTCCCAGACTTTGTCCAGGCTTTGCCCAAGTCTTCAGCTTCTCTAATTACTTATTTAAAGACTATTGATTCCTTGGGCTGCTGCTGGGAGGCCTGGCAGAATCGCATGTCTGGTAAATAGCAAGAGAGCCGTGGCCTACCAACTGGAGCTTCGGCCTGACATAACCAGGCAGGGGGTTATTTTCGCCCGGGATGCTTGTGAAATATTCATGTGCCGATTTAAATACTGACGATGTCAGAGCTAGAAAAGGGCCAGTGAATCACATCAGCAAAACCTGCCCTTGTCCGTGAGGAGCAGCTGGGACCATGTGGGGCTGTGGAAGGAGAGAAGAGCGCCTAGATGCTGCAGGCATGAGTTCTACGTGATACAGGCTCACACAAAATTATGTGACCAAAAAAAAAAAAAGTACCCTGGAAAGAGTCCCTAAGGGAATTTCTGGGCCTTGTAAGGACAGACAGAAATTGGGAGGGCAGAGTGAGATGGGTGTCATATAGCACACAATAGGCCTACAAAACTAAATTGCCTGAGAATCCGCATGTCTATCCCACCCAGAGTTTTATCCTCTAGAAAGTCCATGGGTCTGTAAAGGCATGTGATGTGACAGGGGAGCCAAGTGATGCCTGACAAATGTTAAGTGTGTTTTACTAGCCTCTGGGAGTTTTGTTTGTTTTGGTTTTGCTTCTTGATTTTTTTTTCCCCCAAACAGGGTTTCTCTGTGTAGCCGAGCCCTGGCTGTCCTGGGCTCACTATGTATGTAAACCAAAGTGGCCTCAAACTCACAGAGATCCTCCTACCTGTGCTTCCCAAGTGTTGGGATTAAAGGCATGCACCACCACAGCTGGTTTGTTTTTTGGGGTTTTTTGTTTTGTTTTGTTTTGAGCATGATCTCTTGGAGCTCAAGTTGTTTTCAAACTCACTAAGCAGTCAAAGATGACCTTTTGATCTTCCTGCCTCCACCCCCCAGAAGCAGGGATTACAGACCTGTGCTGCCATGCTTGGTGGTCAGTTTATGCGGTACTGGGAATTGAACCCAGGGCTTTACAAATGCTTCCCAAGCACTCTAGAAAACGAACTACCTTCCCGGCCTGCTAACATGTGTTAACCTCTGCTGGGTGCAAACTGCTTAAGCAGGCAGTAGCACCCATGTCAAAAGGTATTATTACCTGAGGCCAGAGATGTGCTGGAAGTTGGGTGTGGCCTTCTCTTTTTTTCCGTATTTGCTGCTGACCTTGGAGTGGCTGAATTCAAGCCACCAGTATGACATCAGTGAAGCAGAACTAAGTAGGGATGTGCACACCAGTGGATCTCTGTCTTACAGATGTGGAAACTGAGGATCACAGAGATTATTTGCCTTGGCCCAGATTTCTGGCCTAAGTGTTCAGGGAACTCCCAAAGCTTCCTTCTAAATTCCCTCCTTTTCCCCCAGGGAATGGTCTTCCCATCAGGCACTTATCATAAACCAGTGTTGGGCCATGCTTGTCCTCTTCCCTACCCCTAAACTTGTTCCAGAAGGTCACCAGAACCACATCTGCCCTAAGGCTGGGCCCTGTGCTGGGCAATCCCACAGCATTCTCTCACTGATTCTTCCCGGACTACCTGGGAGGTGGGAACTCAAATTGCCAATTGAGAAACAGGTGGAAGAATTTCAGAGCTCCTGGAATTGGGATTAAAACCAGGTCTATATGGCTTCGGAGTCCATGTAGGTCCCTCTCCACCAAATGGCCAGGTTCTCTCCTACCCATGGAGGGCTTTGTGTGGCCACCCATGGACATATAGATCCATCCACTTAAAACCCAGTCCTTCCTTTCCCTCACTGGTAGATTTCTTTTCTTTTCTTTCTTTTTTTTTTTTTTTTGAGACAGGGTTTCTCTGTGTAGCCCTGGCTGTCCTGGACTCACTTTGTAAACCAGGTTGGCCTTGAACTCACAAAGATCTGCCTGCCTCTGCCTCCCAAGTGCTGGGATTAAAGGTGTGCGCCACCACCGCCCAGCCTTCACTAGTAGATATTTAATCATCTAGGATACCTCACATAATAAACCCACAGACCACCACACCAGACCACTTCATTCAGAATCTCTGGGGACAGGGCACCGTCTGAGTGGCTCTGGTGTTCACAGCTTTCCACCGGCTTTAGTGTGCAGGTGACTCGAGGAGCAACTCCTGTGTTCTAATAACTTTTGGTGAAAGCTGCCTGCTGCAAGGTGTCAGACTGAGGGCAAAGGGTGGATTCCTAAGCAATAACCTCTACATGACCCCAGCAGAGGCTGAAAATGTGTTCCATAGGGCTTCTACCTAGGACCTGAAATGGTCACACACTGGTGTCAGTTGCCGTTATGGTCTGGGTACTGGATGCATGTGTTCCCAAAGGGCCCTGCTGTTAAAAACTGAGGCACAGTTGAGGTGGTGTGGGATTTAAGAGGTAAGGCTTCATCACTGGAAGTCCCATCGCCTGAAGATATTAAGGCAGTTTGGGAGAGATGGTTGTTACAAGTAGTTGTGGGAGAGTGCTAGCTGCTCTTCCAAGGACTGTTTGATTTCCAGAGCATGTACAATAGCTCTCAACTCCAGGACATCCAATGATGCCCTCTTCTGGGCTCTGTGGGGACTAGGATATATGTATTTTTTATATGTGGACAAAATACTTGTACACACACACACACACACACACAAATGAACAAACCAAAAAAAAAGAACACAAAGTCATTACAGAAGTCAGAGTCAGCCCTGCCCTGCTCTCGATGCCCATTCTGGATGCAGTATGATTTCTCAACTCCCGCTGTCTGTTGTGACTGACACAGTCAAGAGGGCCCTCACCAGAGCTGAGCCATGCCAATGCCAAACCCTCCAGGACTGCCAGCCAAATATTCCTGTTTTCTTTACAAAGACAGGCTGCCTCTTAGATACCTCCCTGTCCCAGAACCAAGGTTACAGACAGCAGAGGGCACTGGCCAGCCACATGGTGAAACCCATAATTACCTCAGCAGCCTCTTTCCTTCATTTGTTCACTCATTCCCTGTGGTAGTTTGAATAAAAATGGCCCCCAATAGGCCTACATATGTAAATGCTTAGTCACCAGGGAGAGGAACTCTTTGAAAGAATTAGAAAGATTAGGAGGTGTGGTCTTGTTGTCACTGAGGGTGGCTTTGAGATTTCAAAAGCCCATGCCAGGCCTAGGCGCTCTCTCTCTCTCTCTCTCTCTCTCTGCCTATGGATCAGGATGTAGAACTCTCAATTACTGTTCACATCATGTACCCTAATCCTACTCGTCTCACCGTCCCTCCACGTCAGCCTTCTGCCTTTGCAACCTCCCCATCTTGCAAGCAAACAAACAAACACCTCACCATGGAAGCCATGGTGCACCTACAGTCTACCCTTCTGTCCACACATCTTCACTTGCAAATGTTCACTGCAGTGGGTCATTGGTCTGGTACAAAGTCTCTGGCTTCTGCTACACCATCAATACTAGATCCTCACGGGGACTCCTCCTGGATATCCTGTTGTTGCCCTGTGTCAAGGAGATCCTGCAGCTTTGGATCTGCAGGAGAGGCCCCTTCATGCGCTCCAGCAGCAATGGATGTTGGGGTGGGCCAACTCAAAGCCCTGGATCTGGGCCTGGGTGGAAGCTGAGTTGGTGGTTACTCTGACAACTCTCCCACACTCATGCCATCAGGCCAGCTCTACACTGCTGCCCAGGTGAGGTGCAGAAGGGCAGGGGGTGAGAGGTGGGGTTGCCTCTGGCTGGGCCATCTTTGTACAGCCATCAGAGATCAATATGGCCCCAGGTGGCTGCCCAGACCAGGCACTCTTGTGGTAACAGATCTCTGCTGCTGCAGGGCCATGGGCTCAGACATGACCCTTGGTGGCAGCACTGGCCAGAACCTCACCATGACCTCAGGTGGCATTGCTGGCTACTTACATCAGGCTGTTCCTCACTACCCTCGAGTCTCCAATTCCATTTCTCTTCATTGTGCACACTCTGTTCTGCTTCTCTTTCTCTTTCATCTCTCCACCACTTACTTGCTCATCTTAGTGGCCCCTGGGGCCTCTGCCTGTCTGGGGTCATCTTAGGATTGCTAGGCCCTGCCTGCACCATAGGTACCAGGTGGGGGTCGTCTCAGGCTTGTTCTGCCCACCTGGGCTTCATGGTGCCAGGTGGGGGTCCTTGAGTCTTCTTGGTTTAAAAAGGAATTCTTGCCGGGCGGTGGTGGCGCACGCCTTTAATCCCAGCACTTGGGAGGCAGAGGCAGGCGAATCTTTGTGAGTTCGAGGCCAGCCTGGTCTACAAAGCGAGTCCAGGACAGCCAGAGCTGTTAAACAGAGAAACCCTGTCTCGAAAAACCAAAAAAAAAAAAAAAAAGGAATTCTTAGCCATTGTTGGTGGTGCTCACCTTTAATCCCAGCACTTGGGAGGCAGAGGCAGGTGGAGTTTGAGGTCAAGTCTGGTCTACAGGGTGAGTTCCAGGAGTTCCAGGACAGGACTACACACACACACACACACAAAGAAAGAAAGAAAGAAAGGAAGGAAGGAAGGAAGGAAGGAAGCCAGGTGTTGGTGGCGCACGCCTTTAATCCCAGCACTTGGGAGGCAGAGGTAGGTGGATCTCTGTGAGTTCAAGGCCAGCCTGGTCTACAAAGTGAGTCTAGGACAGCCAGAGCTGTTATACAGAGAAACCCTGTCTCGAAAAACCAAAAAAAAAAAAAAAAAAGAAAGGAAGGAAGGAAGAAAAAAGAAAAACAGAAAAAAAAAAGGAAAAGCAAAGCCAATCTTATTTAGGACCCTACACAGCCTGTTCATCCCTTGTCAGAAGGTGTCAGGCCTGGGGTTAGAGGAAGGGACAGTACACTTGATCATGCACCAGGCCATCAATCACACAGGCACAAGGTATCATCAACCCCCTGATACCACTGAGGCTTTTCTCATCCAGGGTCATGGATGAGAAGGTGGCAGAGCTGAGGTTAGACCCAGGAGCCTCCCCACCTAGGGCATTCTCTCTACCCTTACCATGTTTCAGAGGAACATGCCCAAAGCATGACCTTCAACTGCCCTTGGCTTTCATGTGTGGGATCTCCAAGGCAACCCCATCCAACAACCAAGATGCTCACTAGCTTCCTCAGCCCAAGAAGTAGGTCTTTAAATGGAGTCAAGTTCATTGTCTTTATTTAGACAGCAAAAGGGAAAAGATGAAGGGAATGATTGGTTCTTGCTGGCTTCACACAAGCTTGGCTGAGTCAGTGTGCAGACCTTGGCCTCAGCCAGGATCCACACATATCTGCAGGTGAGCAATGATGGAGGGAACAGGTCTTTTTCTGTTTGTTTGCTTATTTTATTTTATTGGTTTTTCAAGGCAGGGTTTCTCTGTGCTGCCCTGGCTGTCCTGGAACTCACTTTGTAGACCAGAGCTGGCCTTTAACTCACAGAGATCCACCTGCCTCTGCCTCCTGAGTGCTGGGATTAAAGCGTGTGCCACCACGCCAGGCAATTACACAGACAACTGTGAACTGCCATGTGGGTGCTGGGATTTGAAACGCTGAGCCATCTCTCCAGCCCCCTTTTTTGTTTTTTTGAGACAGAGTCTCTAAATACCCCTGGTTGTCCTGGAACTCACTCTATATACAAGACTGACCTCGAACTCAGGGGGATCTGCCTGCCTCTGTCTCCCAAGTGCTGGAATTAAAGGTGTGCACCACCACCACCATCCAGTGAATGTACCTGGTTTTATGCTCCGGGGTCATCTTCTCTTCCCACCCCACCCCACCTTGCTTAATGCCCATGCTTGCTTTTTTTTTTTTTTAATTACATTTACCTATGTTGTGTGCACATATGTATGTGTATATAGGGGCATACATGTGGCGGTGAGAGGATAACTCACAGGAGCCAGTTTTTTTCCTTCTACTATGTGGCTTCCAGACATTGGACTCAGGTCATCAGGCCTGGCAGTGAGTGCCTTAACCTGCTGAGCCGTCTCGTAGCTTTCCCTCCCTCTCCATTAAAAAAAATACAGTTTCTTGCCGGGTGGTGGTGGCGCACGCCTTTAATCCCAGCACTTGGGAGGCAGAGGCAGGCGGATCTTTGTGAGTTCGAGGCCCGCCTGGTCTACAAAGTGAGTCCAGGACAGCCAGAGATATTCAGAGAAACCCTGTCTTGAAAAAGAAAAAAAAAAAAAATACAGTTTCTTATGTCTCAGGCTGGCCTCAGACTCACTATGTAGCACAGGATGACCTTGGATTCCTGATCCTCTGCCTTTGACTTCTAAGTGCTGGGGTTAGAGACTCGCACTGCAAAGTCAGGTTTATGCAGCACTGTGCATGGAACCCAGGGCTTTGTTTATGCTAGACAAGCACTCTACCAAACAAAGCTACATCTTCAGTCCCTGGTCCATGCTTGGAAAGGCCACTTGTCTGACTTGTACAGCACTCAACTGTTTAGAAAGCACTTACAAGGAACTCTGTGGTCCCAGAGTGATTTATGATTCTGAAGTGCTTTGGGGATTATAAAAAGCTAATCCACAAGAGCCTCCCCACTGTGGCCACACTGACAAAAGGCTTTGTAAGAACAACACAGTTGGTAGTTTAGGAAGTCCCATGCAGCCCAATAGGAATCCCTCTCAAGAGAGGTCTTCCAAGTCCCTCAAGTCCACTTCCATGGGCATGCTGGCTCATCACATTGGCTCCACAACCCTGTGAGATCATTCTAAACCCTATTTACAAACAAGGACACTAAGTCACAGTTGAGTGAAGCATCGAGGGACTGGTTAGTGGAGCTTGGGTTTGAGGCACTGACCTTTAATAAGCTCTGTGCCCATTTTGCAGTTAAGGGAAACAGGGAGTCAGGACAATGGCCCCTTCTGCCCTGCTCCCTGTGAGACCACACCCTGGGCTTCCTTTTCTGTCTCTGTTGAATCACAGCGATGATTTATGCCTGTTCTCTCTAACTCTAAGCTCATGTGGGGTGGGGAGCAAGAGGATCTGAGCTTGGGTACACACCTTGGCCTTGCTGCTGATGCCAAGACCATATGTGGCAGCAGCTTTGCCTCCACTGGGCATAGAAGGCCACCTGCCATGTGTACAGAGAGGGCCTGTGTCACACACAGGTGGGACACAGTAGAGTAGGACATGGGACCTTGTTGATGACTGGATTCCATCTTCTGAGGACAGTTCTCCAGAAAAAGCCCAGAAAAGTCATAAAGACTCAGCAAGGGGAGGGGCACTCAGGCAAGGAAGTGGATAGATGGGGACTAGGATTTGTCTCCAATGCTCTTCCCATGGTTCCGACTGGGAGTCTGCCTTCTGATCTTACCGGGTATTGGATTATTGGACTACTCATTCATTCAATCAATCTGCCAAACAGTGAGTGTGTCAATCAGTCAGTTAGCAAACCTTGCTTGAGTGTCCATTACCATAAACCCTGGAGAGGATAATGGTGTGAATGATCATGGTCCTGCCTCTCAGGGACTTTACAATTTACATCTGTGCTGTTGAGTATGGTAGCCACTGGCAACATGTGACTACTGAACACTTAACAGGTGACTGGCTTTTCAAGACTTTTTATGAACAAGAAAGTAAGCTATGATAAGTTTTTTTTAACCTTGATAACACATATAGAATATGTACATTTGGTTTTGTTATTATATATGATATTGGAGGTGGGCAGAAGAGATGGCTCAGCAGTTAAGAGCACATACTACTCTTAAAGAGGACCCTAGTTTGCTTCCCAGTACCCACATAGAGCAGCTCACAAACACCACCTGTAACTCTAGCTCCAGGGATATCTGATATCCTCTTCTGGCCTCCACAGGTACATATCCATCAAGTGTACATATGTTTCTGCATGTGCACACACACACACACACTCTTAAAAAGAACCTAAGGGAAAAAAAAAGGAAAGAAAAATATCAAAATTAACTTCATCTGCTTCTTGTTTTCTCTCCCAGTAAGAGGCTTTAAAAAGTCAGAATTACAAGGATTAGCTCAGTCAGAAGCGGACCTGAGTTCAGATCTCTGGAAATCACAGGAAAGTAAAGTTGGGAGTGGTGGAAGGCCCTTGTGATTTCAAGGTGGAAGGTGATAGAGTTCCTGAGACGCACTGGTCAGCCTGCCCAGCCTAAGCTGAGAGTACTAGGCTGTCTCCAAAAATAAATAAAAAAGAGGTGAGGGGCCGGAGAAATGGCTCAGCAGTTAAGAGCACTGGCTGGTTGTCCAGATTTAGTTCCTACATGGAATCTCACAACTATCTGTAACTACAGTTCTAAGGGATCCAACACCCTCTTTTGACCTCCACGGATACCAGGCACACATGTGATGCCTTTAATTCCTGCACTGGGGAAACAGAGGCAGGTGGATCTCTGTGAGTTCAAGCCCAGCCTGGTCTACACAGTAAGTTCTAGGATAGTCAGTGCTATACAGCAAAACCCTATCTCAAAAAAACACAATCATAAATAATAATAATAATTATTATTATAATAAATAAAATTTTCAAAGGTGAACCATGTCTGAAGCATGATATCTACGGTGGTCCTCTTGCCTCCCACATACATGCACAACACAAGCACACCTACCCACACCCACACACAAGCACACATGTATACATGTGCTCACACACACACACTAAGTTGTACTGGCTGCTGTGGATGGGGCTCACACAGTACTGGAGCTCAGAGAAAGCCTGAATGTAGACAAACTCCCACTGGCTGTCTTGCATGGCCCCAGAGCCCCTTCCCTCCCTATTCCTCCTCCATTTTCTTTCCTTCTCTTTCTAGAGGCCTGGAGGCCAGTTCTTCTTATCCATCACCTCCAGAATTATCCCTAAGGTCACTCACCTGAGCTCATCCCCAAACCCTGCCCATTCATCAGGGTAGGCACCAACTGGCTACTCCTAAGCATCCAAGCACTTGCCTGCCAACATCCCGCCACAGTCTTGGTGCTGACCACTCCCAGCTCTGACCCAGCATCCACGATGGCCTAGACAAGTGCAACAGTGCCCCAGATCTTGCCAGGAAAGCACCTGAAAGTGGGTTAATGGGAGGGTCTGGCCAATGGATGATCCTAGAGAGTCTTCTCTGAGGTGCTTGGTCTTCAGCTGAAGCCCCAGGGGATAAGCAGAAGCAACCATGTGGAACATCATACCCAAAAAGGGAACAGCAAAGTTTCCTTTGTGCAAGGACAAAGAGGTCCCATGAGATGGTCAGGAAGGCCATAGCTCAGATATGTGGGTCAGCCATGAGAGGTGGCCTCTCGAAGTGGTCAGGAGACAGAAGACAGGAGCTTCAAGGCCGTGCTAAGAAATATGTTCCTCACATGGAAGGTATTAGGGAGCCATAGAAGGTGTGGGGATTGAAGAATGCTTACAGTCTCAAGTTCTCTCTGGCGTTGGCAGGGACTGAGAGAGGCAGGACTTGATGTTGGCTCTCTTTCCTCCTGTAGTTGGCCCATGGAGGAGCTTGGTCTCTCTCTCTGGCTCCCTTGTTCCCTGGCTGTGTGACCTTTTCCAGATGGCCGATTTCTCTGATCTTATGCTTTTTCATCTGTACCACTGGCGTAATAGGAGTGATTGGTTGTGGGGAAAACGTGGTGATGTCACCCTTTCAAAGCACTTGGCACATAGTAGGTCTAGCAGTGTTCATTCTGTTCCTGCTCCTTCCTGAGAGTCCCTTCACCTGTCAGAGGGGCCAGGCCCCAGGCAGCAGGCAGCCAGATCGAGGAGTGTGCTTCCGCACCATGGAGTATTTATAGCTGTGTACTGTCAGCCGTTGCTGTTTTTCGGTTGCATATATATTTTTACATTCTCCACCGTCACACATGGTTCCTCACAGTGGTTGAGAAGGAGCGGGGGTGGAGGGTGGGACAAATGGATGCAGAGAGCGGCAAGTGTTAGAGGTGGGGACAGATAGCCCGGGACAGTACCAGGGACCTGAGGACTCAGCCTGGGTTACTTCTCTCCCAGCTCAGAGACCATCAGTGGCTACCCAGTGTCCTGCCTAGAGTTCAGACTTCTTCACTGTGGCTTCAGGCCCACACCAGCCTCCTCAGCACCTCTATGGCTTGCATTTCTTCCTACTGGTTGGTTCTTTCCTCCCCACCACCAAAGTCACTTTCTTTTCTAAGCATTCAGGCTGCAGGGGGAAAGTCTGCTGGGCTTAGCTCTACAAGTCACTGCTGTGTGACCCTTGTCTTTTCTGAACTATGAGACCCCTAACTTCAACCATGTAACTACGGTAGAGATCCTGTGTAAATCTACTTGGCTGCCTGAAGGTCCCTCTCAACCCCTACTCTACCTCCACCCAGAAAAGTCAGTCAGGGACCATCTCTCCAGGGAGCCTACAAGTTCAGCTCTCATAATCAGTCACAGTCCCTCTCCTGGAGGACACTGGGAGAGCTTTTGGCCCATTTGAGGAGAGCTATTCCCTCTATACCAAGCCTTGTGTGCTCCACTGGTCCTCACCCTGCGCCTCGGGGACATAGGCACTGTCCCCCATGTCCCACATCAGTGAAGCTGGTCCAGGAAGGGACTCATCTTTTCTCGGATATGCTCAGAGCCATAATTTCAGAGTGAGGACTGTGCACACCACCTTTTCCCAGTTTCAGGCGCAGTGTCTTCTGAGAAATGCTCTACCCCGCCTGTTTTTGAAACTATGAGGTCCCAGACTCCAACTTAACCCCGGCCAGCCCCTGGTATCTGAGGCCCAGGGGTCCTCTTCCCCTTCCTGCCTAGAGTCAGGCCATCAGAGCTGGCTGTACAACCCTGGTCCTGACTGACTGCTGTGGGTGGGGCTGGCCAGCCAGGGCACTGTTGCTAGGCAACAGCCTGGCAAAGAATCTGGAAGTCTCCTTGAGGGGAGAAACAAGGGGGCTTTTCCCTGGGAGCTAGAGATATAAGGAGGTGGGTGGGAAGGGCAGAGTCACCTCTCTCTGTCTATCCCCTCACTTCTCACCCACTCCTCCCGCAGGATCCATTATCCATTAGTCCATTGCTATCCTCATCTGTTCCCGGCCTGGATTACAGGTGTGTCTTTCACCTGCTGGATCTAAGATACCCCATCCTGGCATGATGTGCTCAGCACCTGGTTGCTGATTTGTTAGTGGTGCTCCCTTAGTACTTGTTGGGGACAGAGCCCATGAGTTCTTGGGCTGTCAGGAGGGCCAAACAAAACCTCAAGGGACCAGCTTGGATCCCAACTCCATCCGTGTCTGATCACTTCACAGGCCTGGCATAGGAGTGACTGACTGAGGGTGGGCTGAGGAATGAAGCACCATGAGTTCATGCTCTGATCCTCCACCTAACGCTGCCTTCCTAGGCAATGATTTAGTGTGGGACCTCACTTTTACAGTCTGCATAATGGGGTCAAGCAACAATGACTTTCCTGAATAGGAGCCTCTGGGGTTCCTTCTAAGCACATGTTGGCTAGAGAACCATGAACCCATTGTACTGACCAGTGTCTGGTAGGAACTGAGCTTCCCCAGGGCCATGAAATCCCTGTGCATCCACCCAGCCTCTCCCCCCTTTTCTCTTCGGCTCTTCTTCCTTCCTGGTCTGCCTGCTGTTCCCTCCTCCAGCTCCTGCTGTCGCTCCTCCGGAAATAACTGCATTCCTTATTTCTCCTGGAGGCTTCAGGCACCAGCTGGCTGGTGACCAGGGAAGACTTTCCAGGGGCAGACTTTCAAAGACACTCCCTCCACCCCCACTTAACCCCTGCTCCAGCCACACACCCCTGGACCCCAACTCTTTGCAAAGGCCACAAGAGCCGCCTGCAGCTTCAGCAAGCCAGCTGGCTCCCTAGAGTGTTTCTGCTCACAGCGCCTTGGGGCCCAGAGAGTACCCTCAGGAGAGACAGTCTTTGTTATGCTGAAGACATCGGCAGCATCTCCAGGCACTTAGTGCACACTGCATTCAGCTTTGCGGGCATGTTTGTTTAAGGATTGGCTCCCTTGATTGCCCCAACCCAAATCTGCCTCCACAACCCCTTGGGTGAGCAGGTGGATGGGTGGGGTAAGTGGACATGCAAATTGACAGGTGTGTGGATTGAACATCTGGGGGAGGTGGGTCTTCATTTTTCTACTAATATGGACAGAAGTTGGAGGCAAGTGTCAGAGTTCCTGAAACAAGTAGAATACTCTTTCTAGGCCTCAGTTTCCTCACTTGTGGGGGTGCTTGGGGACAGCCAGGGGATCTTGCCTAGGCACCCTTGGAGAAGTGGTGACTTGCCTGAGACTGGGATTGGCCACTTCTACAGACTAAGGGGTCACCTGCCACTCTTCTTAGGCCCCCCTGCTGCCCTACTCAGAAGCATGGTCTATGGAGACCCACCACAGCCTGGGCCTTCCTGCTGTGGGGAAGAGCCCAGGAAGAGAGCTGATTGGCTAGTGCTGAGGCAGAAGGTGAGTTATCCACCCATGACAGAACCCCAGGGGCCCTCCTGAGGGACAGCAGGGACCCACAACAGCACCTAGGACAGATTCTCACAGCAGTGGCAGTTGTGACGATTCTCCAAACTGTCCTTGGTTCACATTTGGGTGGTTCTCTCATCTAAGCAACTCATTGAGGTATTTCTGGAAAAGTCTGAGCGCACTCAGGTTCTGAGGCCAACTTCCTGGCTGGCTGTTGGTTTGTCTGCTCCAGTCTTGACTCTGCCAGACTCCGTCTTCTCTTCCTCCTACATATTACCTCTGCCCTGGCTCCAATGGGTTCAGTATCCCACAGGATCTCTGGGCTCTATCTGAACAGGATCAGGGCTCAGTCTGTCTAGGATGAGAACCAGGCTCTGGCTTGGACTAAGAGAGGATCAGGGATCAAACTCTACATTGAAGTAGGGCCGGGGATGTAGACCAGGATTCAGTATACCTGGGAAGAGAATCAGGCTCCACTTTGAGCCAGGATTAGGGATCAGGATATAGCCTAGTTTGGGTCAAGAGTAGGCACAGTTGCAGTGTAGATCTTGTGGCCTACACCCTCAGAAGTAGGCCTGAAAGGAAGGGGCAAGGAAGGCAGGAAATACCATCACTCACTACAGGGGTCCTGGGGCATATGCCCTGCAGGTAAGGGAGCCTGGCCATTGTTGCTCCATATTGTTCAGGCACTGGCCTCCAGCTGTCCCCAGCAAAGTCCTAACCCCATGACACAGCATTGGTCAACAATTCCGGCAGCTTCTCCCTAAACATAGGTTCTGTTCCACTGTGTTCCCTCTGTCCTTCCCAGAGCTCTGCCTCACACCTGGGACACAGTACAGAACTCCAGCCCCCAGTGTCTACCATGGGGCCTGGCCAGACAGCAAAAACTTTAGATGCCAAGAAGAAAAGCCTGGAGTAGGCTGGCTACTCAGCCTCCCCCAGAAGCCCAGAGAGGGCAGGCCGCATGCCTGGGTTCACACAGCTGCAGGCCGACCCTGATGGACACCCCTGACTGGCAGAAACCAGAGTCCTGTGCACTCTTAACACCAGGCAATGAGCTTATTAGAAAGCAAAGGCCTGAGGAGAGGAAAGCCACTCCTTCCTCCCAGTTCCCAGAGCAAGAGCAAGGGGACAGGCACAGGGCCCTGGCACCCACCAACTTCAGCCTCTCTGACCAGCCCACCAGGCATACTGCCCAGGAGAGAGAGTGGTATGTTGTGGGCGGGCAACCCTTCTTGGGTAATGAGGCCCAGCCTGTGGTTTGCAGCCCTTACAATGTGAATAATTCATTTGCAACCAAGTCTGGGAATTAGAAACCCATCCTAGATGATTTATTTAACAGGGGGCCCGCTGCTAGGGAAAGAGGAGGAGGGCTTTGAACTATAAAAGGGAAGCACAAGTCTCCTAGCTGGATTTAAAGAGACAGACAGGCCTGGCTTCCAATTCCCGCTCTGCCACCCTCCAGCTATGTGTGTCCTTGAAGGCATGACAGGACTCTCTGCATTGGTTTCTGTGGCTGTAAAATGGAGAGAACACCTGCATTTACAGCTGGGTCATAAGTCTGCCGAGTGAATAAAGGAACACTTATATATGACAAAGGGACTTGACTTAACTAAGCACGTATTCTGTGCCCTGCCCCATGCTAAGAGATACCTACACTGTCCCAATTTAGGAAAGTGAGGCTCAGACCAGGATCCAGAGCTCTGCACCTAATGGCCCCCGATGGACAATAGGACTATCTGAGGCAGATGAAGGCAAGTGAACAGGAGGAGTCCTCAGATAGACCACAGACTCTCCAGCTCTCTTCATCTTGCCCAACTCCCCTCTCTCCAAAAAGGTTTTAAACTTGAGCCCTGACTGGCCGGCAGGGATAGTCGGGCATTAAGCTGGGAGAGAAGGTACCTCCTAGCCCTCTGAGATGCCAGGCACTTACTAAGAACTAGCCCTGGGGCTTTCCATGGGATAGGTGGCCTTGGCCTTTGTACAGGAGGCTACTGTTCACTGTTGGGAACTCCCAGGCTCTTGGAGAGGCAAGGCAGGGGCGAAGCCACCAGACTTGTTACCCTGACTCATCCAGAAGGGCCTGGGCAGGATGCAGGTGGTACAGCTGTGTTCTGGGAGGAAGCACATGGCTCTGTGATCTGCTATGTACATGTACACATGCACTTGTTTGTGTGAGATCGCACGTGTGTATTTGAGTGTTTATGAATGCATGGTGTAGGGGGAAAGATATACCTGTGTGTGTGTGTCAGGGCTGGGTCTGTAGATGTGTCCTGGGGATGTTTCTGGATCTTGATGGTCCTGAATACTTGAGCAGCAGGGCATATTCTGAAAGGGTAACTATGTGTCTATGAGCATGTAGGTGTGGGGTGAGATTAGATATATGTGCATGCTTTGGCACATATGTGTGTGATTATGGTTAGGTGTGTATACATTTGGACACTCAAGGGTCAGTGTATGAATGAATAGCACTGCTGGCCAGGTGAGCCTGTGTCTGCATGATGAGTGTGTGTGGTTTGTGGAATCTTGAATTACTTGTGTTGTATGCCTGAGTTTGGGGATTATTTTCTGTGTGTGTCTGTGTATGTGTAGTGTGATGTGGGAAGGGAGATGTGTATGGCATGATGTGTTTGTGTGAAGTGTGTGGTGTGTGGTGTGTGGTTGTGGTGTGTCATACATGCCTGTGAATGCATGTAGCAGTCATGAATTGTGTAGAGAGGTCCTAGCAAACTTGACAGTCCAGACTCTTCTAGTTTAGACTGGTACATGATATGATGGCTTGTGGGTCCCAGGCCCCTCTAAGCCTCAGTTTTCCTGGGAAACAGGAACTGTGCTGCTTAGGTGGACCTGCTGTGATTCGTTCAGTTGAGCTGGGGAGACAGGCCTGCGGGCGGTTCTTTTCAGGTTAGTGAAAACCAGCTGGAATTATTTTCGGCCTGCATTTGTGCTTCAGTCAGATTGAACAGGGAAGGGTTTCCTATTTCAGTGTCTCCATTTATCACTTGTTTTTTGTTTTCATAAAAAATTGAAAAGATTGCTCCGTTTAGATGCAAGCAGAGAAGTCAATCATTTTCTCAGAAGGCTCCCCCGCCACTCACTCCCCTCTCCTCAGCTGGCCCATCCTTTCAGACTGTAACCTCCCTTACCATCTCACAGGGACTTCCGGCATCCTCCTGTTTGTTAACATCTGGATTCCTGAAAGGCTTCTGTGTCCCTCCTTCCTTCCTTCCCTCCCAACTGCCTGTGGGCAGTTGTGTGTGCTTTGTTCCAGCTACACCACCCTAGGTCCTTTTCAGTCACCTCTGTGGCCTCCTTTGCTTGAGGCCACCTCAGCCTGGATCCTCTATTCTCCTGCTTCGTGAATATCCCTCAGGTTAACCGCTTCCAGTCCACCTGTCCAACAGGATGCACTACATTCTACCAATTCTCTGTCTATCCTGCTCCTGCAGGCCTGAGGCGGGAGGGTGGGAAAGCTGGTTCTCCTTTGGGTGTCTGGCACCCAGGAACATTTCACACAGAGGAGTGGGGACGGGACGTTAAGCCGAAGGCGCAGGGTTCAGGATCACCTCTGTAATGCTTAGCAGGAGGAGCCAGTTTATACTGCAACTGGAGAGGAGGGGGCAGGGTATATAGAGTGGCTTGTGGGAAATGCCCACCTATGCTCCTTTGGAACTATTGGGAAGAGCCAATTCCTCCTGTCCATTTGATGTGGGGCGCAGCAATCCCTTTCTTCCCCAAGAGGGGCAGCGGAACTGCTTGGATCTGACCCTAAGGCGACCTTGTTGAGTCACTCAGTGGCGAGCAGGTTAGAAAGGACAAGCTGTAAATTTGTCTGCAACCTTTGACCTCTGCCTCCCTTTGCCCCTACTCTGACAGCTAGAGAATGAGGCTGTTGAAGGCACCTCGAGAAGGAGTGCAGTCTGGGCTGTCTTGGAGCGCCCTCTGGTGGCAGAACAGGGACCTGCAGTTTGTCCTTCACCTTCCTTAAGTCAAGGCTCTAGCCTTCGCCCTGCCTGCCCCCAATCCCATCATTATGACTTACCTAGCTGAGGTCTTGATTCTGCTCTTGTCTTCTCTATCTTCCCAGCCCCCGCAAGCAACCAATGTCTTAACTCAGAAGCCTTCCAGTTTCTCTTGGTCCTACCCTGCAACATAGCTTCCACAAGGAAATGGTCACATCATTTCCAGCTTTATCCTCTACCCCGGCTTCCCCGGCACTCCTAGGACCAAATATAACTTCTTTGGCACCTTCAGGCTCTACTGACGTTTGCCTAGCTGGGATTTTAGCCAGGATTTCTTGCTTCTTCTCCTGGAAAACTCCTATTCATGTTCCACTCTGGGAAATTGCCCTCAGTGAGTTGGTTTCAGTCTTTGGGGATCCATGGGTTCTGAGTCAGTACCTTCCTGTTCTGTCAGTATGTCTATCTTGTCCACCAGATGAGAGGGTGCTCTGGACATCTGAGGACTGAGTGAGCCTCACGGGAGCCTCCTTCGCAGTGTCTGCATTGGTGACTGGGGCCATGCAAGGCCAGCAGAGGCACTGAGCAAGCCTGAACTCTTCCCGGGGCGGTGACTCCGAACATCAGCAGGGTGTCTACAGTTACTGTGTCATGGGAAGTGGGGTGGGCACTCCTGGAAGCAGCCCCACCCTCATCTTTGTCACATTTGTTGAGGGAAGGCAGGAGAGGTGTGAGCTAGGACAGGGGACTGCTGGTACAGGTCAGCTTGCCTTTGGTTTATCATGGGCTTAGGAACTTGGCTTGGCCTGAGAGTAACTAGTGGTTAACAGGCCATAGACACAATTTCCAGTTGAGAAAAACCCTTCTGGCAGCTGGAATAGAACCCGTTTCCCCGTCTTGTGCTATTTGGGAAATTTCTGAGTCTTTTTTTGTTTTGTTTTGCTTTGTTTTATAACCGAGGATGACCTTCAATTGCTAAATCCTCCTGGCTCCACCTCAGAAATGCTGGGATCACAGGTGTGCACCACTACAGCCTGCTTATGTGCTGGGAGTGGGAGCCAGGGCTTCAGAGCATGCTGGGTAACCCCTCTTTCAGCTGAGCTACAAGCATGGCCCTTTGCTGGGTCTTTTTGATGATCCTGAGACGGGGGTGCGCCTATGCCAGTTAGTGCGGCTTAGATTCGGGGTGATGGGTTTGTAAGACAGCAAACACCTCACGGGCCTGGCCCACAGACCATCCAACTTGAGAATTTCCCATGGGCCTTTCATAGAAAGTGCTATTTAAAATAATAATAATAATTTAAAAATTATGTTTATGGGTGTCTTTGCTTGTATCTATGACTGTGTACCATGTATGTGACTGTTGCCCGTGGAGGCTGGAGGAGACGGCTGGATCCTCTAGAACTGGATCTCTAAACCATTAATTGTGAGCTGCCATGTGCATGCTGGGAACTGATCCCAAATCCTCTGGAAGGGCAGCCACTGAGTCATCTGTTTTGCCCCTGGAGTGCTATTTTTGGCAGGCAGTGCCCAGAACCCCAAGTGGCTCACACAAGAATAGGGAGTATTTTCCATAGCTGTTACTGCACATAGAAAGTGCTAGAAATCCAACCACCACACAAACTGAAGGAGGAACATGGCTCCCTGTCCATTTTAAAAGCATACAGAATTGTTGTTCTTTGGGGAAATCATATACCTACCACAGAAGCACTTAGGCATTTGAATTGTGACAGGACACACTCCTTATCTCTTGGCCTTGAAAGCTGGCTGTCACACTCCAGGATTCCATGGACAGAAGCAAACTCCTTTCATTACATTCCCCAGCGTAGCCAATAAATATATTTCCAATTTGAAATACTTATGTCTTAAAATTACTTTTCTCATTTTTAATTTAACTAGTACTGGTTTAGCTGCTTTAAACAACACCTTACTCCTTAAACACAGTTAATCCATAAGCCAGCTTTACCTGGTAAGGGCTATTATTCCTTTTTATGTTATTTTATTTTGGACTTGGAAGTTAATGAGGCTCAGAGATGCTAAGTGACTCACCCACAGTCACAGAGCTGGAAAGAGGGTAGCTGGGGATTTGAATTGGTACCTATGCCCTTGTTGGCCTGCTCCCTTCTGTTCTACCAACTAGTTCTACCAAGGCACACACTGGCAGCCAGCTCTTGCTCTCATTATGTGTCCCCAGCACTGTCAGGCTCTGTTCATTGCAGACCTCACAGGACCACTAGGTGTCGTCGTATGGCAGCTTTGGGATGAGTGCCTGGGGTTGCCTCCTGGGTGAACCAGGGCCTGTCTGATGCCTGGCTGCTCTTCACAGCCCACCTTCATCCCCTACCCCCACCCCCACCCCCATCTGCAGGATTCTGCTATTTGCCATTCTTGGTGCTGTTCGGATCCCTGGAGCAAAGTACATCTGCCCTGTAAAGTCTCATGAGGCTGGAGCTGTTACCCCATTTTACAGATGGCACAATAGACTCAGAGGAAATAAGCACAGATCATTTGGGGGGGTAGGTGGGAAATCTGTTTAGCTATGCTCCCCCAAGAGTGGAGCATGACTTCCCCAGGGCTAGTGGTGGGAGTCCCAGATCAAGTGAGAACTGGGGTGGGTGTCCCAGGAGACAGGGCATGCCTCCAACCCTGGAGAGAAGACACCAGGGTGGGCACTGGGCTGGTCAGCCAGGATCACTCAGGGCTTCAGTCTCCTTCTGAGTACTGGGGACCCAGGGACACCTGCAGCCCTCTGGGCTGGTGACACATGGTGACTACTGGCTGCTTATTGTCCCAGCTGATGTTTCCCGAAGGACTTCCCATGGCACCATTCACTGCTTTGCCAGACACAGCAGAGCCCAGGGCCTTCAGGGCAGAATCCCCCATCACCAACCTGGACCAGAGACCCTCTGCCAGGGGCTCATTTCAAAAAGGTCCCTTTAAAAGGAGACGCTGCCCCCAGTGAGGCAGAAGACCATGGAGGAAGAGTTGCTGTTTTATGTGGCAGGGGTTTTTAAGATGAGAACTCCTGGCTCTACCCAGTGCAGCATGTGACTATAAGGTTAGACAAAGAAAAGGACTTTTCAGGAAGGGGGATGGGAGAGGCAGCCTCAGAGCACTATTTTAGAGCTCGCATCGTTAGAGCAGCCACTAAGCTGAAAGCTCTGCCTTGGACTTCAGGGGCATTCCTAAAGTTGCAAGCATTAGAGACAAAGATCAAGGACAAATGGGGAGACAGAAAAGGCTCCGTTTGGCTGGTGAGGGTGTGGGAAGGGTAAAAGGGAGTGGGGGGGCGCACGCGGTCCAGGGCTCAATGCCTGCTGAGATTTTTTTTTTTTTACTGAGAGCCACAAGGACAGGAACTGTGTAGTAGGGTGGGACGCAGGGATCAGTGGGGACCGGAGCCCCGGTGAGAGGAGGGGAGGGGCCTTGTTAGCTCAGGTGTAGAAGGAGCAGGTTAGGTAAGGACGGGTGGCAGCGCTTCTGAGCTGGAGCAGGGCCAGAGGACGGAAGTCTGAAGCTGCGGGGTGGCCGAGTACTGGGGGAAGTGGGAGAAGCCCCAGGGACTGGACTGCTTGGAAAGAGGGCTTGTGCACTGAGACCCAGGGTCAGGCCCAGGACCTTGTCTGGAGCTGAGGCCTCCAAAGGGGCTGGTGCCTGCGAGGAAGCGGTGGGTCAGACCCTCCGCAAGGATCTAACCCAGGGAGGAGCAGTGGGAGGCGGGGCGGAGGGGGAGGGCTGGAGGAGGGGCCGGGCCTCTGTCCACCGCGTCAGTGCTGGTTGGAGGGACAAGGGGCGCGGAGCCCGCCGAGCAGAGTGTTCCCACAGGCAGGCAGAGCCGGCTGCCATGGCGTTGATGGGGCCTGTGATCTGGAACTCCAGACGAGACGTCTACCTCCTGTTGCTGCTGCTGTTGCTGCTGCCGCCCAGGGTCCCGGCTGGTGAGTGTGGCTGGGCCTGGGCTCACCTCAGGCAGGCACTGAAGGCCTGGCCTGAGAGAGTGGTAGCCAAGCTAGAGGGAACGGTGTCCCCACCGCTTGGCCCCATGAACGTGTGGGGATCCTGAGGTTGGGGTGTTCTGGGACTCACTTGGAGAGCTTGAAGTGTTCTGGTAGCTTCATACCGAGGAGTCTATGCAAGTGGGGCCAGGAGGATGAAGACTGGTGTGATCTGTAGAAGTCAGTCCAGGAGACCTGGTATGGTATGGTTGGTGTGGTGTGGTGTGCTGTGCTGTGTTTAGGGAAAAGCTGAGAATCTTGGTGTGAGGTGTCCCTTAGGGAAAGCGTAAGGGCTGGGTGGAAGTGGGTGAGTTGGAGACGTTTGGGAAGATCCAGGCAATCAGCATAGAGTCTCTGGAAGTCATTCATGTGTTGAGCTAGGGTAATGTAAAGATGTTAGGCAGGTGGAAGTTCTGTGAGAGGGGACTGAGCGAAGAGAGTTGTGTCCTACCTGAACTGGCTGTAAGTTGTCCAGCATGTTCAACTGGCCTTTCCCGGCAACAGGAGGTGGGGGTGTGTGGTGGTTGGTAGAAGACTGGATTGAGATAGGGGAAGGGGAAGAGAACCAGAGTTGGGAGAGCTTGCCCACATTCCTCCATACTATGGGTCCTCTTCCTGCACTTGAGAGGCAACCATTAGAGCTGTTCTGAGTCTTTGGGATGGCTAGGGATTTGGGATCATGTGTGTGTCCCTAGGCAGCCTGTCTCTGGCATTCCTCAACTAGACTGGAAGGGCTCCCTGAAGCCAGCCCAGGCAGCCAATGCACTTTTGCCTTTGTTCAAGTGCATTCAGTACTGAGCCTGGAATTCCTACTGGGGGGTCTGGAGGACGCTTTGGTTTGGTCGCTATAGTTACGAGGGCAGTAGGGAGGGCCTGAGTTCCCCTGCTGCTGGTGAACCCCACCAGTGGCATTCCCTCTGCCTCCCCACAAAGCCTTTATTACCTCTTCCTCTGGGGCAGGAGGGAAGATGAGGACTCTGGGTATAGTGAGGGCTTTCTGGTTTTTTTTTTTTTTTTTTTTGGTTTTTTTGAGACAGGGTTTCTCTGTATAACAGCTCTGGCTGTCCTGGACTCGCTTTGTAGACCAGGCTGGCCTTGAACTCACAGAGATCCACCTGCCTCTGCCTCCCGAGTGCTGGGATTAAAGGCGTGCGCCACCACCGCCTGGCTGACTCCCTGTTTTGTAGGAAGGAAACCAATGAAGGTTGGGAAGGAAAGGGACCTAGAAGCTGGGTACCTGAGGCAATTGAGGTTGGAGAAACCAGGCAACTCCAGGCTGTCCGCACATTAAGGACATTAAAGTTCTGTGCTGTGCACTTGGGATCTGTCCCACCTGTACTACACAGGTGCCCATGACAGATGCCCAGATGTGTGGCATGCACTAGGATGCACACTACAACAGAAGAGGTGTCCATAGGCACATGCCAGGGCTCCCCTGTGAACTCACTGGGAAACTTGTCAATGAACCTACTGCATATCACTGTGTACCTAGCACAAGCCTGCACACACCAGCTGTGTACACACCAGCAGGCCTGCATTGAGATTCATGCATTCACACTCAAGATCGTTCTTGCACACAGACAGTGAGGTGGGCAAACAGCATATCAGAGGTGCAGAAGGGAATACCGCGTAAGGTATATTCCCCCAGAACCCGCAGCAGGCTCTCAGGGGTCATTGCCCTGTGACTTCTGGAGGCAGAGCCCATCTCTGGGGATCCCTGAAACTGGAGAGGGGCACTGCAAACACCAGAACCCAGAGCTGCCTGAGGGAATGAAGGTGCCAGGGACTCAGAAGCTTATTTCCACCCTGGAGGAGATGAAAGTTCTGGAGGTTCTGGACCAGACCCGATGTCTACTCCCGCTAGGCCCTGAGCAGGGCCCCTCCATCCCAGCCACTCCACAGCCAAGGACTGCTGGTTGCTATGGAGAGGATGAGGCATCTTGGAGTACAATGGGACATGTTGGGTTGTTCCCACCCTCACCCCCTCCCTGAACACCCAGGGAGCACAGTGCACAAAGGGGCAGCCAGTCTTTTCAAACCTGGCCCCTCCTCCAGCTTGAGGGGTGGGGCTGTAGGAGAGAAGCAGGATGCTGCTCACCTCCAACCAGTGTGGGGGCTGCTGGCTACTGGGCTCCAGCAAAGGTTTGCTGATGCGTGAACACACCAGCCACTGTGTGGAGAGGGTTTAATCTTCCCAACAGCCAGTGAAGCTGACTTTCTACCCCTCTGTTTACAGAACAGGTAAGCAAGGCCCAGAGAAGGTCAGCAGCTTGTCTAGAGTCACAGAGCAGTGTGTGGCAGGGCCTGGGGGGGGGGCACAGCAGGAGGTAGTACTCTAGGGTTGGTTATGGCTCTTCTCTTCCCTCTGTTAAGTGAGACCACCGTTCATTCCAAGGATCATTTCCATATTGGATGCACTGGTGCTGTGAGTCTGTAATGTAGCAGATAAGCAGGACCCCCACCCCAACATCAAGGAAATTGAATTATTGTGTATTATTATCACCATCATTATTAGGGTGTGTGTGTGTGTGTGTGTGTGTGTGTGTGTGTGTGTGTGTGTCTGAGCACATGAATGCAACCCCAAATGTGGAGGTCAGAGTGCAGAGGCCAGAGGATAACTATGAAGCCAGTTCTCTCCTTCCAACTTCACATGAGTCCTGAGGGTCAAACTCAGGTCATCAGAACTCCACAGCAAATGCCTTTACCTGAAGAGACATCTCATTACTCCTCCAGGGAATTTTAGATGGAAGCACATTAATGGTTCCTAGGGAAACTATTCACAGTATAACTGGCAGGCTGAGCCATCTCTGCTTGTCTTTCCCTCACTCGGAGCTCTGAGACCAGGGACTGGAAACTCCAGTATGTGCCAGTGCTGGGCACTGCACCGGAACTCCTATGCAAGGCATTACTGTTTTTTTTTTTTTAAACATTTATTTATTTATTATGTATACAGTATTTGCTGTACATATATTTCCCCGGGCAGATCTCAATGTAGATGGCTGTGAGCCACCATGTGGTTGCTGGGAATTGAACTCAGGACCTTGGGAAGAACAGCCAGTGCTCTTAACCTCTGAGCCACTTCTCCAGCCCGGCATTACTGTTTTTAAATTATGCTTTTTGGCCTCAGGGGTAAACATCGCTGAAAGTGAGTCCAAGCTTCTCTGCCTTCTGGGGTGTCTTTGCTTTTTCTAGATGAGTCCAAGTGAGTGTTGAGTGTCAGTGACCCTTTACTGCATTGTACACCCCCTGGGGCCCTGTGCTGGCTAGTTTTATGTCCACTTGACACAAGCTACAGTCATTAGAGGGGAGGGGGCCTGGATTGAGAAAGTGCCTCCAGAAGAACGAGCTGCAAGCAAGCCTGTAGGGCATTTTCTTAATTAATGATTGCTGGGGGAGGGCCCAGCCCATTGTGGGTAGGGCCACCCCTGGACTGGTGGTCCTTGGCTATGTTATAAAGCAGGCTGAGCAAGCCAGGAGGAGCAAGCCAGTAAGCAGCACCCCTCCATGGCCTCTGCATCAGCTCCTGCCTCCAGGTTCCACCCTGCTTGAATTTCTGTCCTGACTTCTTCCAGTGATGAACCATCAGGTGGAAATATGAGCCCAATAAACCCTTTCCCCCCCAGTTTGCTTTCGGTTGGGGTGCTTCATCGAAGTAATAGCAGCCCTGAGGTACAAAGAAAGTGAGTGAACTTAGGCATTAATTAGCTCAGGTAGAGTAGGAGTTCCTAAGCCGGGTTGAGGACTGGCACAGTGGCATGCCAGCTGGTACCCTCAGGGTACACAGGGTGGTGTTCTCCAAGGTTGCTGTATCTCTTATTCTCCCTCCGCCCACCCTGGATGCAACCCAGGGCTTTCAAATAAGTGAGGCAAGTGCTCTGTACCAAGGAGCCACACCCCATTCCCCAGACCTCTAGAGACTATTCTGGTGAGGGGAGAAGGGGCTGGGGACATATTACGTTGACAGTTCTTGGGCCCGCAATTTCACATGCTTCTCCAGATGCAAGTTTTCAGGCTCTTTATGATGGAAAGCAGTTTTCTTAATAGTTCGCCTTTTCTCGCTTGAACCAAATATACCAAGATGGCAAAAGATGCCTGGCCCTTGTACACAGCGCTCACGAGGTGACTGCCGGCAATGACTGCATACGTTTCCCGCCAGCTCTCCTCAGGGTGGGGCAGGGCGCAGGTCGAAGGAAAGGGCCAGCATCCTGTGTCTGTGTTTGTTAATCTCTCCTCTGTCAGGTCAGCCCAGGCAGTCTGAGAGGTCAGGAGGGATTTGTAAAGATAAGCAGTGGCCCCTTGTTGCCCTGACGACAGGCTCCGCCCCTCCATCTAGACCTAGGGGAGAGCTCCTCCTCCTCCCCTGCCCAATCGGCCTCTTGGGCTCACTGTGAGCAGGTCGGGCCACCCTGGAGTGCGGTAGGACTGGAAGTGATGAGTCTCTCGGTTGTAAAAAGGCACATAAAAATGTTGACATAGCAGGTATCTAGGCAGTGAAGGCTGCGCGGACTCTGGGCCTCTTGCACCCTTCTGCCTCGCTCCTTTAGAGATGGCCTTTCTAACCGTGGATGGCCTTTTAAACCGCAGAGATTTCTCAGAGTAACAGCTCTGCTGGGCTCTGTGAGGACCCGTTAAAGAGCAAAGCCTCCTTCTCTTGATGGTGTGACCACTAACATACAGGGTTTTGAGCTAGGGGCCAAGCTTCAGGTAGGGATGAGAGATTCCTTGGGGCACAAAGATGAAAATCTGTGCTCTGATGGGATTACAGTGGGAGCGATTGGCAAGGGGCCCAGTAGTCAGGCGCTTCATAAGATGGGTTCTAACCACTCACCTCTGGGGCCTTTTGAGCCAAGAATCCCTGACCATCATGAACACTGCCTCTCAAGGGGGCCCACTGGGCGTCAAGACTTCATACACATCATTTTGGGGCTCCTCACAACACTGAATCTGTCTGATGCTTCAAATCCTCCACTTCCCACCGCAGGCCCCTGGCCATCTACCCATCTCTCATCAAATCGTCCTCTTTCCTTCACAGGGCATCCATTCTGGGACCACACTGAGCTTCTCAGTCTGTCCAGTCACAGGGGCAGAAGCAGAAGGTGCACCCACTGCCGTAAGCCGTCAGAGTGGCCCAGGCTCCCCTTTTCCCCAACCCATGTGTTCTGGCTTGGCAGAAGCCTGGGACACCTTTGAGCACAGGGGCCCCTCGGCCAGAAAGTATCTCAGACTTCAAAAACCCGACCCTTTACTTGACTCTGGTGGTGCTAGGCCCCAGTGTGAAGGAAGAACCCTGGACACTTGAGAGGGCACTGCACAGCCGTTTCTCCCTGGGGTCCATTGTCCCCATGGCTTGCTGCCCTCCATCTTATTTGGACTGCTGTGGCACATGGGGATCTGGTCAGCAGCTTCCCTGCCCCATGGAATGTGGAAGACGCCTGAGAGGCTGCCAACCTTATCTGGAGGGAGGGGGGGGTCTCCATGGGTGGGGGAGGGGAAGGTGCAGGGCCTGAAGCTGCTCACTGATCAGGTCTGGTTAGTGTCTGCCTGACAACTTGGGGGGAGGGTAGGTCCTGGAGCTCCAGGTGAGGGGCAGAGAGGCTCCTCTCCCTTACGTTTGTGTCTGGCACCTGAGGCTTTGAATCCTTCTGACACCCAAAAAGAGGAGGATGTTAGTTCATGGTTCTCTGATCTGGGGCTTGAGCTTGGATTTCTTCCTGCCTGTTAGTGGCAAGGCTTTCTGACTGGGATGAAGGGAAGGAACAAGGCTCTTTGAACTTGCCTTCTAAATCAGCACAAGGTGCTCCAAGAGTGTAGACCCTGGTTAGTCATCGAGTGAGTAGGTCCAAGTCACTAGTCCTGCTTTGCTTCGGGCACTTATGCCAGGTGTTTGCTTTGGGGGAATGAAATTAGGGAATCCTCTGGAAGTCCCCAGGCAAGCAGGCAAGAAGGCGGGACCAGGATGGTTAGGAGTTAGAGAGGCTGAGCCAGGCCCTGCCTTTGAAGTCGCTCATTCTTTCTCTGGGGTTGAGATCTGACATCTCAGGTTTCAGACAGGGATGGAGTTACCAGGCCCCTAGCAGGGGATTGGGAGGGATAGCAACTGTCCCCTCCTTTGTCTCCTCCACCCCACTTGAGGCTGCTGAGGGGACACAGGCCTGCAGAATGGAAAGGCCTGATGAGCTCCTTGCTGGTGGTGTTGGCACCTATTTCTTGTGAACTTACTATGTGATGTCAGCAAGTCTTTACTTTTTTGAGCCTTTATGGTTTGTCTGCAAAGAGAACATATGACAGGCTAAGCCTCCTAGGGGTGCTGTTGCAGGAGGATGACCAGAAAGCAGCTTGGGAAGTATCTGTCATGCAATGCAGCCACATGGAAGCCACTCATTCTGTCCATTCTCTCTGCTCTATGGATACAATAAAACCTTTCTCAGGACCCCAGTAGTTCAGTCCGCAGAATGATTGCCTTTCACCACGGAAGCCCTGGGTTTGATTCCCCAGCACTCCATAAACATGGACTTGGTAGTGTATGATTATAATCCCAACACTTGGGAGGTGGGGCAGGAGGATCAGAAGTTTAAGGTCATCCTTGAATAAATAGCAAGTACCAGGCTAGCTTGAACTACAGGAGAGTCCCTCTCAAAAAAAAAGCACAAAATAAGTAAATAAAACCACCTCAGTTTCAGGTGTACATATCTGCTACCTGTGATCAGCCTGTAGATGCCCCTGGTGTGCATACAGACTATTGAACATGGAGACCTGTGTTACTTTTAGGTTTGTGGCTAACAGTGGGGGAAGAGTGTATCATGCAGACCCTGACCACATTGCCAAATTGTTTTCTTTTTATTACAGGACTGGTTCCTTCAGAGACCCCAAGTGTCTGTGCCTCAGACCCTTGTGCTCTGGGGACCAAGTGCCAGGCTACAGAAAGTGGTGGCTATACCTGTGAGCCCTTAGAGCTTGGAGGCTGTGCAACTCAACCATGCCGCCACGGTGCACTGTGTGTGCCCCAGGGCCCAGATCCTAACAGCTTCCGCTGCTACTGTGTGCCTGGCTTCCAGGGTCCCCACTGTGAGCTAGACATCGATGAGTGCGCATCCCAGCCATGCCATCATGGGGCCACCTGCCGCAACCTGGCTGATCACTACGAGTGCCACTGTCCCCTGGGCTATGCAGGTAATGGTACTGGCCACCTTGGAGGGCTGGAGCCCATCAGCTGCTAATAGTGTGAGTATCACACTTAGGCTTTGGCTCAAGTCCAGAGGTGTCTCAAACTGATTGGCAGCTTTGGTATCCACTCTTGGGCTCGCTTCACAGCTGATGTTTCTTGGGTTAACCTGGCAGGTGAGATCAGTGCGTGTATGTTTGTGTTTTAGTTTCAGACCTAGCACATAACAGGTACTTGACAAATACTGTTTTTGCCCCTGCCACAAAACTGATTTTAGCCCCAGTTGGAGGTGGGGAATGACCCTCAGATATCCCTTGCAGAGCACACCTGCATGGCGTGGCTTTCATGAGGACGCCCAGATGGTACATACTCTAGCATTTCTCAGTCTAGACCTTTGTCAAGCTGCCATGTGGTCCCTGTGTGGCTCACCTGATGGTCCCTGGCATGGCTCAGAGTGTAATGCAGACCTCTGTCCTCCAGGCATCCTGAATTCTGGCCCAGTGATCTGCTGGGATCCTTTCCTGTTTGTGATGGGGATGTGTCCCTAGCCATCCTTGTTGCCTAGGTGGAAGAACGTAGACACGGGTGCTCAGAACCATGATTGGCATGGGCACACATGGCTCTCTCTCTTCCAGGGAACACCTCACCCTAGTCCTTTCCTGCTCCCATAGCTGCTTTCTAGAACTGCCTAATGTCCGGAGGGAGGATACAGCTGGCGACAGTTTGTCAAAGGATGTTTAACGTAGTTCAGTCTGTCAATCCTGAATTTAGACACTGCTCAAACTGTGGGGTAGTTTGGAGTCCCCTCTGGGCAAATGGTAAAGACTGAGGGCCAAGTTCCAGGAAGGACATAGAGGGATGAGATGGCACCCTTGTGAGAGTAGATTAAGATACTGGTTCCTCGCATCTTTCCCCTCTCAGTGTCTGAAGATTTGTGCAGGTGAGACTGCGGGTCCCAGCTATCTGCATATGTATGGTAGCTCTGAGGATCCTCTGAGCACCTGCTCGGTATCATGTCTGAGCATGCTTTTGCATGAATCATGTGTGTCTGTCAGCAGGTATGTGAGCACTGTATGTGTGGGATTCTGGCAAATGTGATGCTGAGCAGGCGGCTTTTAGTGACTCATTTCTCTCCTGCTCAGAGCAGGGTGGGGGAGTTGGGGATTCCAGGCGGCCTGGGTCTGGCTCTCCCTGGCACAGAGGGTGGGAGTGAAGCTTGAGGGTCATGGGAAGGAGGAGTCCTGAGGCTGGTTGGGCTGGGAAGTAGGGAGGGCTCCAGCTGGAGTCAGCTGGCTCCTGAGCTCCCATGACAAAACCTACTTAGGTGACAGGGCAAAGGCCTTGGAAATCTACACTGACAGCTCATGTCTCATAAATCCCCATACCTGCAGATCCTCCATCTCCCACTGTCCCCACCCCTATCCCAGGGAGGGGCAACTAGTACTTAGGGTCTCCCTAGAAGCATAAGAATTTCTAGGTGGAACCAGGGACTTCTAGGTTTTTTTTTTTTTTTTTTTCGAGACAGGGTTTCTCTGAATATCTCTGGCTGTCCTGGACTCTCTTTGTAGACCAGGCTGGCCTCGAACTCACAAAGATCCGCCTGCCTCTGCCTCCCAAGTGCTGGGATTAAAGGCGTGCGCCACCACCGCCCGGCTGGGACTTCTAGTTTTAAAGTCAAGACAGGATAGGACCTTACTCCTGCAGTGTGTCCTCTCCGGAGTGCTCCTCTGTTGTGGGGTCCCGTCTCAAAGCCACCACACTGGCTCTGGCACTCGTCCATATCTTCTGAATTCCACTGCTGAGGTGCCATGCTGGTTACCCTTCTCATTGTTGTGGTTAAATACTTAACAAGAAGCAGCTAAAGGTAGGAAAGCTATACTTCGGCTCTTGTGGGGATGCTGTCCATCATGGGAACATTTTTCCTGTTGCTACTCAGTTCAGGATTCCAGTCCTGAGGAGGGTGCTCCCCAGATTCAGGGTGGATCTTCCTTCTTCAGTTGAACCAACCCTGTAAACTCCCTTACAGATATAGCCAGAGGTGTGTCTCCTAGGGGATTCCGAATCTGGTCAAGGTGACCGCAAAGACTGACTTATTATTCCCTACTAACAACTTACATTTTTTTAAACGATTTAATTTTTATGTATGTGCTAGGAGAGGGTTCTAGTGAGGGAGTGCTAGAAATGAGATCTGAGCATCCTCGTGAAAGCCAAACCAGGCAGGTCTGCTATGCCAGGGCAGGTGTGAACTGCTTAATGTGGGTGCTGGGAAGGGAACTCTGGTCCTCAGGAAGGGCAGGAGACACTCCCTAAGGCTGAGCTCCCTACAGGCCCAAAACCTGACCACTCTTGATGAGCAGGGGTCTGATTGGGCTCTAGTACCTGATGCTCCCCTGCCTCTCTCCTTCTCCACATTCCCCAGGCCCTGTCTCTCTTCATCCTTCTCCCAGTGCATTGTGCTCCTGCCTCAAGAGGGGTGCCACCTTGGCCCTATCTCAGTTTTTAAACAGCTGGTCCTGAAGAAGCCCCGGCCCCACCTACCCCCAGCTACCCAGAACAGATCCTGGCTCCTGTCCGCAGGATCCAATTCTCTCTCTTGTTAAGGTCATCATTATTAAATGACAGCCCTTTCGGAGCCTAAGGGTTTCTATCAGCTGCCTATGTCTATGAACAGCACGTCCTCTGAATAAGCGAGCTATAGGCATCTGGGTAGCTGGAGTACATTGGGGCTGTTGGTTGGGGTCCTTATCACCTCTCTAAATTGTTTCTCTTGTCCCTGTCCAGGCGTGACCTGCGAGGCCGAGGTGGACGAGTGCTCGTCAGCGCCCTGCCTGCATGGAGGCTCGTGCCTGGACGGTGTGGGCTCCTTCTGCTGCGTGTGCGCCCCTGGATACGCAGGGGCTAGCTGTCAGTTGGACGTGGACGAGTGCCAGAGCCAGCCGTGCCTGCACGGTGGCGTGTGTCACGACCTGGTCAACGGGTGAGCCCTCGGCGGGGTGCCCTGGCTGCGGGGAGGTGGGCTGCGGGATGGGCACGCTCAGCTCCCGCCCTGCCCATGCCAGTTTCCAGTGCGACTGCGCGGACACGGGTTACGAAGGCCAGCGCTGCGAGCTGGAGGTGCTGGAGTGCGCCTCTGCACCCTGTGCGCACAACGCGTCCTGCCTCGATGGCCTCCGGAGCTTCCGCTGCCTCTGCTGGCCAGGTGTGTGTGGTGTGTGTAGTGAGGGAGAGAGAGCTGCGGGTCGAAGCAGTAGGGCAGGTGTGAAGCTGTGTGTGTGCATGAGGCCTGTACTGTTACGGGCCCTGAGACCTGCGCGTACAACCTTCTTGAGGGGGAGTCACAATTTCCTGATCTGCAAACAGGGTTGCTAACAGCATCTGTCCCTTGGGTTGCAGTGAGAAGTGGCGGTGTACCTGGCACATAAGAAGGGTGTCTGAGTGTTAGTATAGTATTCTTAGCAATTAGTACTGCTGGCCATTTCTAGTCCTTGCTGTCCCTCTGTCAGCACCCGCCTCCTGAGTTCATGTCCCTGTCTGACCCTGGGTTGGCTTGGATCATGGAGGGGAGTTGCCTGTATATTTGCGTTTCCTGATGCCTTCACGTGTACCCCAGGCTTCAGTGGAGAGCGGTGTGAAGAGGATGAGGATGAGTGTGCATCGTATCCCTGTCATAACGGGGGCCAGTGCTTGCAACGCTCAGATCCAACCTTGTATGGGGGTGTCCAGGCTATCTTCCCAGGAGCCTTCAGCTTCAGCCACGCAGCTGGCTTCCTGTGCAGCTGTCCCCTGGGCTTTGCGGGTGAGTTACCTGCTAGAGACGCACTCAGCTGGGGTCCAAGGATGGATCCAGCCTGGCCAATACCTGCCTGAATCCATACCCCTCCCCACCCCTTTCTCTCTGGGTTTCAACCCCTCTATTTGTAAAATGGACCCTTTTGGTTCTCGTCTGGCTCTGAGGGTATGGGCACTAGCCACAGCTGAGCCTTTTACAGGGAATGACTGCAGCGTGGATGTGGACGAGTGCGCCTCAGGGCCATGCCTCAACGGAGGCACCTGTCAGGACCTGCCCAATGGTTTCCAGTGCCACTGCGGGGATGGATACACAGGTGCTCAGCTGGGGTGGGTCTGGCATGGAGGTGATATGGTCCCTTCTAGCTGAATGTGGATTGATTCATACAGGAAATGAGGAGGCTAGAGGTGGACATGGTGGCACAGGTGACAACTGGGGGGTAGTGTGCTGAGCTGAAACCCCAGCTTTGTAAGTGGAAATGGAAAAAGTGGTCAATTTGAGTACAGTCAGGAGGGAAACACGGAGTGGGTGGTACCAAGGCTGCCAGGTGATCCTCTGCCCTGGGGAATCGTTGGCTGGTAACTTCAGCCCCGTAGATACTGAGTGTCTGTGGAGCCAGGGCCAGCTTGGGGGACAAGGGACTAACCCAAGAGAGGGGCCTGGACTGGAGTCAGAATTGGGGTTCATGTATGGATCTCTGGTGGCTGGAGCTACAGGCTTTCTGGGAGAATATGCACAGTGATGATTGGAAGCTGGGCCCTGAACCTGCTATCATATCAAAGGGGGACAGAGCCTCGGCAGAGACAGAAGAGAGGCCGAACTGTGTCCAGGTGGATGCCTTCAAAGGGACATGCTTTGGCTCTGGGGAGCTGTGACTGCAGTCAGTGGCTGCAGTGTGAGAGCTCTCCCTGCAAAAACACCTGGAAACTGCACAGAAACTTCCCTCTCTAGTGTGCCTGCCCTGACTGGAATGCACTCCCCCACATCCCCGCATTCCTGCCTAGCGTACAATATGAACTCTTTTTCCTACAGGTTTCTGGAGGCAAGTTCCTTTGCTTGGGGAAGGGGCTCAAAGATATTTGGGTTCAGTGCCCCCCCATGCTGGGTGGCCCGTGCCCTATCCACTCTTCTTATTGCTTACCAAATGGCCCACTCCTCCATAGTCTCACAAGGAAGGGTTTACCATCCCCATCTCATGGATATGGCAATGAAGCCCGAGGGGTGTCATATACAGTGCCTGTGGGAACCTTTCAGTTAAACAGTTAATGGGTGACAGGGAGGGAGATATCTGACTTCAGAGGCCTGGAGGAGAGATCCTAGCTGTGTGTCTGGGCAGGGAGCCCAGCCTCCCTTGAGGCACCAGAAGGCTCTGGTTCAGGAGGTCAGTCTGGCATTCCTGAGTCGGCTCAGAAGGAGGAAAGTGGGCCCTGCTCCTAAGCCTTGGTTCACCTGTAGGTGATGATGGGTCTGTGGGTACTGGGCCCCTTTTTGTGGATCCTGTGGCTTCTAGCAGGTAGGAGGACTGGGGCCTCCCAAAGGATGCCTGGTGATTCTGAGGAGGAAGCAGGCTGTGGAGGCTCTGGCTGAACTGGGGTTGCTCTTAGGCCTTTTGATCCTTGAGGGGAAGAAAGGGTGGCGCCTTCCCAGGTAGTTGGGCAGACTCAAGGGCAGAGGGACTGAGGAGTGAGCTCTGGAGTGGTCAGTGTTTTCCAGGTGTATCACTCACAGGGGCTGTTCCCCACCTACAAAGGCTATGCCAAGCCCTTCACTGGGTACTAAGGACAGATTCAGGCTCCAGAGGGAAACTGCAGCTGAATAAACATACATTCGACACAGATTCTGGGGAGCTCTGTCTGAGTGATGGTGTGATGGAGTAGCTTGGGTTAGGTATGAGGGAAAACTTGGGCCCTCTGAGGGCTGTGCAGGACTAGGAGTTTGAAAATAGTAAGGGGAGTTGAGGAGAGACTTTCCAGGAAATACTTGAGGAATAACAAGTTCAAGGCTTTCAGGGCGCAAGGTTGAGGCTTGAGAGGCTGGTAGGGCCTAGCCTATGACAGCCTTGAATACCAAGGTGAGTGGCTAAGTCCTATGCAGTAAAGGAGTATAACCAGGTGACACCTTGGAAAGAGACCTCTGGTTACTCTGGAGATGGGTGGGGAGGAACTTCGGAAGGCAGCTGACCTGTAGGCAAAGAGCTGGCAAAACAAGAGGCATGGCATAGAAGAAGACACGGAGCCAGGGAGTGTTTGGGGAGTCAAAGCCACAGAGCATGGCATGGCCAGGGAAGGGAACCCTGGGGGACCTGGTGTGTAGGTGCTGAGGTCAGCATCACCAAGAGACATGTGAGATCTGGTTGAGCACTGTGGCTCTGGGATGGAATACTGACCCTTGGGTGGCCTCTCCCCTTTAGGTCCAACATGTCAGGAAGATATGGATGAATGTCAGCCAGAACCGTGCCTGCATGGTGGAACCTGCAGCGACACTGTAGCAGGTTACAACTGCCAGTGCCCGGAGACCTGGGGTGGACATGATTGTTCTGTGCAGCTCACAGGCTGCCTGAGCCACACCTGCCCACTGGGTGCCACCTGCATCCCCAGCTTCAAGTCTGGACTTCACAGTTATTCTTGCCGCTGCCCACCTGGGACCCACGGGCCTTTCTGTGGCCAGAATACTACTTTCTCTGTTGCTTATGGGAGCTCTGTGTGGGGATTGGTGCCAGCTGGCGTCCCCCTGGGTCTGGCGCTGAGGTTTCGCACCACCCTGCTTGCTGGGACCCTGGCCACTCTCAAGGACACTCAGGACAGCTTGGAGCTGGTACTGGCGGGGGCCACGCTCCAAACCACATTTCAGAGACGTGGTGCTGCTGCAGTTTGCCTCGCACTGCCAGACCTAGTCTTAAATGATGGCCACTGGCACCAGGTGGAGGTGGCACTCCACCTGGGGACCCTGGAGCTGCGGCTCTGGCATGAAGGATGCCCTGGCCAGCTCTGTGTGGCCTCTGCTCCTGTGGCTACAGGCCCCACAGCCTCAGTGGTCTCAGGGCCTCCTGAGCCTTACTCCATCCATCTGGGTGGCTGGGCCTTTGCAGGCTGCTTCCAGGATGTGCGTGTGGAAGGGTACCTTCTGCTGCCCGAGGAGCTCAATGGAAATGTACTCTTGGGTTGTGAGCGCAGGGAACCATGTCAGCCTCTGCCCTGTGCCCATGGAGGGGCCTGCGTGGACCTGTGGACTCACTTCCACTGCGACTGCCCTAGACCATACCACGGGCCCACATGCATTGATGGTGAGGGGTCACAGGTGGGGAGGTAGCACTAATGCTGGGCTCCTAAGCCTGCTGGCTTCATCCCAGTACTGTCTTTCTCTGCAGAGGTTCCTGCTGCCACCTTTGGCTTGGGTGGCACCATGAGCTCAGCCTCCTTCCTGTTCCACCAGCTGCTAGGCCCAAACCTCACTGTGTCCTTTTTCCTCCGCACTCGTGAGCCTGCTGGCCTGCTGCTTCAGTTTGCCAATGATTCAGTTGCTAGCCTGACTGTGTCCCTGAGTAAGGGCCAGATCCAGACTGAGGTGCTGGGTCATCCCGCTGTGGTCCTCCCTGGGCGCTGGGATGATGGACACCGTCATTTGGTGATGCTGAGCTTTGAGCCTGACCGGGTGCAAGACCTGGGTCAGCGGCTCTATGTGGGTGGGAGGCTCTACCCTGATGACACCCAGCCCTGGGGTGGGCCCTTCCGAGGCTGTCTCCAGGACCTACAACTCAATGGCCTCCACCTCCCCTTCTTCTCTTTACCGATGGAGAACTCAAGTTGGCCCAGTGAACTGGATGCTGGTCAGTCCTTCAACCTCACCCAGGGCTGTGTCTCTGAGGACATGTGCAATGTGAGTTCCTGGGAGAGGGTCATCAACTAGGATCTGTGCTATCACATAGGGCAAACTGAGGCTCAAGACAGCCACATGAGCTGCTCATATTCCTATCACTAGAGTGGCAGAGCAGGAGTGTCCCCATCTCCTCCCTGTCCAGTTGTTCTTTCCTTCCCGTGGTCCCATGATACCCTTTGTACCAGTCTCAGATGACATCCTGACCTATACAGAGAATGGGCCTCAGCCTTTCTGTAGCTGCTCCTTGGGGAAAGAGGCATGGAGGTTCATGAGCTGAGCATCAGCTGGAATAACCTAGTGCAAGCTAGGCTAGTCCTTTACTGGTCAGGCCCCTCGAACAAGTGGCTTCACCTTTTTGGGCCAAGTATCTCCCCTATAATGTAGGGGTGAAGACAAGTTTCCCTGGACTTGTGATGAAGTGGTCTTGGGGATGGGGTGCTGCTTTCATGAGAGCTCATTGGTACCCTGACTCTTCCACAGCCCAATCCCTGTCTCAGTGGTGGAACTTGCCACACCACCTGGAATGACTTCTTCTGTACCTGCTCAAACAACTTCACAGGGCCCACCTGTGCCCAGCAGCGATGGTGCCCCAGGCAGCCTTGCCTGCCACCTGCCACCTGTGAGGAGGTTCCAGACGGCTTTGTGTGTGAGTTTGTGTCCTGAGTGCTGGACACCAAAGCTGGTTCGATTCCTTAGGGTTTATGGGATGTTGGACTGTGGACCAGTAATGCCAACAGCTCCAGTATGGTGGGTCACTGCATTCTGAGGGACAGAGACTCTCCGGGGGAGGTGAGCATATGCTGAGGTTTCCAAGGCAACTTCAAGGGAGCCACAGGAGAGGAACATTATTAGGAAGGGGGGGTGACATGTGGGAGATTCTGAAGTTCCTAAGGACATCTGAAACGCAAGTTTAGGAAACTGCAGGAGATGGATTGAAAACTTGGTAGGGGATTTGAAGCCCAGGCCAGGCAGGTCAGAGATCAAGGGGGTCTCATGTTGCTTAGGTTAGACCTGAACTCATTATGTAGCAAAGGGTAATCTTGATATGAACTTGTGATCCTCCTGCCTCAACTTCCTCAGTTAAGGGACTACAGATATGGGCCCCTACACCCAATTTATATGGGTGCCAGGGATAGAACCCAGGGCCTCCTACATGCTAGATTCTACCAGTTGAGCTACACTGCCAGCCTTACAGAGGGTTGTAGGGGAGAGGCACTGTGACTGGACCTGCACCAGTGTGTGGTGAGGAGCAAGCCTTCTTCAGGCTGGAGGGGAGCAGGCTGGATTTATGAAGAGTTAATATTGTTAATATATATGTCTAGGGTCTTGAGGATAGCAGGTATTATGGTTCCCTTAGGATTGCCCTGGAACTGATTCCCTTCTAGTGGAGAATGCATAAGGGTTGGAAGAGGGAGCTGCAGTTTCTAAGATCAGGTGACAGGTGGGTGTCTGCCCTGGTCAGCAGTTGGGGACTGTGGACCCTACTAGCAGCACCCCTGGGGACAGGATGGTATAGGAGAAGGCTGGCAGGTCATTTCCCAGCGGCTCTAACTATCTCTCTGCAGGTGTGGCTGAGACCACGTTCCGCGAGGGCCCTCCTGCTACGTTCAGTGGCCACAACGTGTCTTGGGCTCGTGCACTCAGTGGGCTCACCCTGGCCTTCCGCACACGAGACCTCGAGGCTGGGCTGCTGCGCGCGGCCGCGGGCGCCCACTCTGGTATCCGGCTGGCGGTGCGCAACGGCTCGCTGGCGGCGGATGTGGCGGGTTCGGTGCTGCCGGCGCCCGGGCCGCGCGTGGCCGACGGTGCCTGGCATCGCGTGCGCTTGGCCCGGGAGCTACCACAGGCCTCCGCCTCGCGCTGGCTGCTGTGGCTGGACAGCGCGGCGTCCCCCGTGGCTTTGCAAGGCTTGGGCGGCGACCTGGGCTTCCTGCAGGGTCCAGGTGCAGCGCGCCTGCTGCTGGCCGAGAACTTCACCGGCTGCCTGGGCCGTGTGGCGCTCGGGGGCCTCCCGTTACCCTTGGCGCCACCAAGGCCCGGCGCGATGCCCGGCTCGCGCGAGCATTTCGTGGCCTGGCCTGAGTCTCCGGCCGTTCGCCTCGGTTGCCACGGCGCACCCGTGTGCAAGCCCTCGCCCTGCTTGCACGGCGGCGCCTGCCGCGACCTCTTCGATGTCTTCGCCTGCTCCTGCAGCCCCACCTGGGAAGGACTCCGCTGCGAGACCCGCTCCGACCCATGTCGCTCGTCGCCCTGTGACCGGGGTCAATGCCATGTGCGCCCCAATGGCCACTTCGAGTGCCGCTGCCCTCCAGGATTCTCGGGCCCGCGCTGCAGGTGTGGGTGGCAGGGGACCCGACCTTGGGACCGCTGTGGCAGTGGACAGAGCTGATTGCTAATTCACTACGGGTGGGGTTTGGAGGGAATAAGTTCTCCGTTGCCAGTTCAGTTTGGTGCTCATAAAGATAAAATACAGGTTAAAATACTCTGCTAAATTTGAATTTCAGAACAACATTGTGGATTGGGGAGTGTTAGGAGGGCAGAGCTAATTAGCAAGCATGATTTTAGGGCGTTACAGCAAGCTTCCCTTAACGATATGTCCCCCCCCCCCACACCATGCATCCCCTGAGTCAGAGCCTTTGCAACTTCCCCTTTTCCTTCGAGGTCCCAGAGCTGTCTAGCCCTGGTCCTGCTCTCCTCTCTCCTCAAGTTTAGTAACTGTTTTTTAGTAACTGTTTTGCCGTGTCCTGACCTGCCCTTTAATTTCAGCACTTATCCAAGGCCTCAGCTTTTGTGTGGCTGCAGGAAGGAGTAGAACGACAGCCCTGTGTTCCCTCCCATCATGGGGAGGGCTGTAGAAGGTGGGCCTGCATTCCCCATATGGAAGCACTGTGGCAGCTCCCTGCACCTCATCACACTTGCATTTCTCTTCAGGTTGCCTATCTTGCCTCAGGGATGTACCCTCAACTCCACCTGCAAGGATGGCACCCCTTGTGAGAGTGACCCCTCAGGCACCAACTGCAGTTGCCAGGAAGGCTTTTTTGGCCTGAGGTGAGTCTGGGGACCAGGGCCTGGGACATTGACTGGGAGCTTGTCCTGGGATTCCTAGCCTGGACAAGGGAAATGGGGTTCTCCTTGGTTTTTTTCCTCATTGATACCAGTGCCACATAACCCAACAGTATTACTTGGTTCTTCTGGGACTTCCAAGACCATCATCTGTTAGGCAGATGCCAGTTGGGCGGTAGTTGCCCACCCAGTTTCTTTTTTCTTTTCTGTCTTCCTTCCTTCCTTTCTTTCCTCCTCTTCCTCCTTCTTCTTTGGTTGTTTGAGACAGAGTTTCACTATGTAGCTGGCTGTCCTGGAACTCACTCTATAAACCTGGCTGGCCTTGAACTCAGAGATTCACTTGCCTCTGCCTCCCAAGTGCTGGAAATTAAAGGCGTGTTCCACCACTGCCTGGCCCACCCAGTTTCTTGAAAGTCCTTTGGACCTCAGTGGACATGGCCAAAATACAACTTTTGTGTCTCCAGGAGGTGCAGCTGGCATCCTTGCCCTACCACATACCCCAACACCCCATTTTCATGGAATAGGAGCCTTTCTTAGTCATGAACATTGGGCCCAAGGGGAGTGGTAGGTGATGGAATTCATCTTTAGCTCTGGTCTACTGGCAGGGCTGTGCCTAGCAGGCACAGAGGCTGGGTAGCCTTTGATGCTTGGGAGGTGGTGTGGGGAAGCTAGGGGAATGAAGGCAGTTGTGGGTGGGAGGAGTTAGCTCTCTCAATCTCGGTCTTTTCCAGATGTCGGAGTCTTGACTCACCCTGTGAAGCCAGCCCTTGCTTGAATGGGGGCACCTGCCGGGCGGCCAGTGGCATATTTGAATGTACTTGTAGTGCAGGATTCTCTGGCCAGTTCTGTGAAGTGGTGGTGAGTGGTACCCAGGGGTGGGCTGCCAGGTCTATTTAGCAAGAAGACAGTGGGCAGGGAGGGTTTGGACCTTGTGGACTTGACACTGGATGGACTTTGCTGAGGATGAGGAGAGGACACTCAGGCCCCTTCTAGGACCACATGTAGAATATATTTTCATGTTAGGGAGAGCTTGGGGAGCTCATCATCCATCAGGTACAGTCCAGAACTTCCTGTGGGCCGGGCAGGGCAGTGGCAGAGAGGAAAGTTTGGGATCTTCCAAGTGTACTTTGGGACTGGCTTCCAAGCCCAGAGGAACATGGAGTCTGTAGTCAGTCTCCTTGAGTTCAGAGCCCAGTTTTTGAAGCAGATCAGGCTTGGGCACTGTGGGTGTCCCTCACCCTGAGGAGGCTCAGCGGACAAAGTCTCCGCCTGTGGGGACCAACACCCAGCCTTGGAGAGGCTCTGAACCTTTGGTGGGTGCTGATACAAGGTTTTCTTTTCTCTCTTTTTGGTGTTTTGAGACAGGATTTCTCTATGTAATAGTGTAACAGTACTGGCTATCTTGGACTCACTTTGTAGACCAGGCTGGCCTTGAACTCACAGAGATCCGCCAGCCTCTGCCTTCCAAGTGCTGGGATCAAAGGCATGCGCCACCACGCTCCTGATACAGGGTTTTCTGAAAGGTCAGCTCTTGGCAGGCCGGCTGTAAGCCAGGGGTCCCTCCTGCTTCTGGGGAAATGTTCCTTTCTAGGTGAACTTTATAGGCTTTGCCTCCCCACCTTCCCACTATACTCCCCCTTACACACACACACACCAGGGGAAGGAAATGGTTTTACAGTTCCTGGTGAAGTGCTAGAGAGGGAGAAGGTGTGAAATTTACAGCTTTGAGGCCCCCTTCTTCGGGGCTGAATGCAAAGGTTGGAGAAGTAAGTGACAGACAGTAGGCTGAGAAGTCTCAAGATGTAGGGGAAAGACAGGGGACTGGGAAACCCTGGTCCCTGAACTGCTGGGGTTCTGACTCTGAGACTTGGGAGCTCTAGGCACATGGAATCTTTGGTAGGGGCACCATGGGACTCTGTGACTGGCGATGGGGAAATGGTGCCCTTACTCCCAATCCAGGCTGTCAGAGCAGCCCCTTGCAGGCCACAGGGAATTCTGTCTGTCTTTGTCAGTAGTGGGCTCAGTTCATTCCAGCTCTGCTTTCTGTTCCTGCTTTACTTCAGCTGATTGTTGCTGAATTCTGTGACACCCCCACAGGCACTCCTGGAATGTCCACTGTCTACCCTCCTAGCCAGGGCTATTCAGCACTCCCCTAGCACTGGCTTGGACAGGTGGCTTTCTGCCTCCTGCCTGCACATCCCAGGGACTGCCTCTGTCATGAACTCTCCTCTGAGTCTTCTTGTCTTCCATCTCTTGCAGAAAAGCCTGCCTCAGCCCCTGCCGTTCCCACTGCTGGAGGTAGCAGTGCCTGCAGCCTGTGCTTGCCTCCTCCTCCTCCTCTTGGGCCTCCTCTCAGGAATCCTGGCTGCCAGAAAACGCCGCCAGTCTGAGGGCACTTACAGCCCAAGTCAGCAGGAGGTGGCTGGGGCCCGTTTGGAAATGGACAGTGTCCTCAAGGTGCCACCAGAGGAGAGACTTATCTGAGCTTGCCTGGCTGCTGGTACCATACCCTGAAGGTCCTACACAGTCACAGCAGGACTTCTACATGGAGATCCAAGGAGACTGTTTCCAGAGCTAGGCCATCCACAGGATGTGCCCCATGGGTGGCAGCCCTTGCTCCTATCCATCATGGACTCTGGAAATAGTGAACAACTCAGGGAAAGAGAAGAGGCTGTGAGAGTACCCACTTCTTTGACCTGCTGGGCATGTACAGGAGAGCACATGTGGGTGCCCATGGTACAAGGGGTGTTTGTATGTGTGTGTGTGATCTTTCTGTCTGTGTGTTTGGCAGAGAGGAGAGGAGAGAGAGAATGAGAAAGTACATGGGGATGTGTTGGTCTGCAGATTGTAGTGTATTGTGACAGGGCTTGTGAGCATGCCCTGTGTATCTACATGACTGTAGTAAGGGCTTCATATCTGGGGACAACCCAGATGCCTCTGGGACACCTCTGTGGGCAACCCAAGGCTCCACGCTCTCTATCACTGGACAGGCCAGAGCTTGCCTAAGCACCTAGACTTTGGTCTTGACATCTTATTCAACTTCCCTTGTCCTGGAGAAGCTGGTAAATGGGGGAGGATTCTTGGCTTCCTTTCGGACAGATCCAACTGACCGTGCTGAGGCCATTCCTGTAGGGCAGGCCTGCAGGAACCACGGAGCAGCTGCCCTGAGCTGCTGTGCCTGCTGTGGCCATTTGCAGGAGTGGAGCAGCCTCTCAGCCTACCTCACAGGGCTATTCTGAGGATCCGAGAGACAACCAGGCAGGAAACTCCAGAGGCTGTGAAAACTCCAGTGTGACGAAAAATGACGGAAAGAACTGGCTACCCTTTCGGGTACTGGAAAGTGTCTCCTGCCTGGAGCTGAAAGGGCTTCCTGGGACCCTGGCAAGGCCAGAGGGGCAGAAGAATGGAGGTGCCATTTTGTCTGTCCCAGGGCCCTGCAAACTCATTACCTGGTGGTTCTCCAGCATAGGCTGCCCTTTTGCCTGCAGTTCCATTGCCAAGGAAGGCCTCAGTTGTGTGCCAAACAACAGTGCTCTGCAGATGGACATCGGGCAACTTCTGCATGGGCGCTCACCCGCAGAAGCTCATTACATCCTGTGGATAGTGTGCATGACTTCTGGCACCCCTCCCCCAGGTCATTGGCTTGCAACACTAGCCTCCCTTGAGCTTCCCAAAGCCCTTTGAGTTGAAGATGTGGCCTTTGCCATCTGTGTTTACCAGGTCAGTGCCTTCTTACTGGAGTTCCCATGTGCAAATGCCAGGTGACTTTTACACAAGGAAACTGGGTGTTTCAAGGTTTCAGTCACCTCCAGAAGGCAGACTTGGGGACACCAGGTGCTCAGTAGAAACTTTGATATGAGACCCTGGATGTTAAGCTAAGAGGCCTGCTTGGATCTTACCCTCTAGTGGTGGGCCACCTTGCCCCCAGCTGTTTCCGTGTCCCTTGGGAAAGGGGAGAGGAAATAGGTTCCTGGGTGAACTGTTGCAGTTACCTGTTCCTAAGATGTTTCCTGTGGAATGCCAACATAAGGAAACATCCCAGTTCCACTTCAGTGTCACCAATGTGGCCTACACAGGTACTCACTTAGCTGCAGATGTTGTTTTTGCTGAGATCTGGGGGAGGGGTAGAACTTGTTTCTTCCGGTTGTCCTGCCCACCTCGCTGGGTGGAAGGCACATGTGGGTCAGAGCCAAGTGGGCATAGGCTGGAGTAGACCGGCCTCCAGTTCTGCCCGATGGCTGGTGAAGATGGCTGATGCCTGCTCAGGTTTCCTATCCCCTAAGAGCTCCTTGAAGGACTTGGGACCAAGCCCTCTCCCCAGTTTTATTGACCACACACAGAATTTATCGTTGGATTTGCAAATTCTACCCAGTGAATGGACAGATTACAGCAAACATGTGGACCATAGGTGTGTGCTACTTCCCTGACACCTTGTCACCCTGCTGGCCCACTGGGCTGGGACATTGCCTCATCTTGGGTGAAGCCTGGAATTTTTTGGGATAGAGGAAGTGGAACTGAGACCCGTCCTAGAACACCAGGATGCCAGGAGGGTTCCCATGACCCAGGAGAGACCTGTCCTAGAACACCAGGATGCCAGGAGGGTTCCCATGACCCCAAAGGCTGAGGACACCCCAAGACAGAGCCCTACAGAGGGCTGCATCTTGGGCCTAGGCCTCAGGGACCCATGAGCAATCTCTCAGACATATCGAGGGTTCCCTAGAATGACAGGAGCTCTAATGACCCCACGCCCGTGCTCCCGGCAGAAACCCTGGGGTAGGCTGTCTGACCATTTACACATAGGAAATGAGAAATCGGGTCAAATGTATACAATTTCCCTCATGTCTCTGATGGATGTTTTCTTAAACGTTTGGTCAGGCTGTGTTTTATCTTGGTTTATTGAAAGGAATCAATTTTCAAGATTCATCAAATCAATAAGGTAAAAAGGAAAAGAAGATCAAAGAAACAATAACAGAACATTTCATTATAACTTTGGTGACTTGGCCTCAGGAATTTCTGCACTGGTGAGAAGTGGGGAGGGCTGGCGCTTCCAGGCCCCCACTTGCCCCAGGCTTAGAGGCTGCATGTATTCACTTCATGGGGAATCTGGGGGGCCCTGGGGGCCTACCAAACAGCTGTGCCTCCCCCTTTGTCTGTAGCAGGAAGCTTGTCCTTTGAGTTGGAATCTGGGTCACTGTTGCCCAGCTCTGTCCATAAACCTCCAAGTGGCAGGAGGCTGAGCCTGAGCTTTGATTGACATGAAAGCCCAGAGTTAGGGTGGCAGAGAGCTGAGGACAGCTCCTAAGATTCAGATTTGGGTGTTCTTTTACAAATCAGAGTTGCTGGCGTTCCCAACCCCTGGAAGGGTTAGCTGGAGCTGGGTTTGCCGGCTATTAGATCCCCAGACCCCTGGCCCCCAGGAACAACTCAAGTTTGGTGGTTAGGTGAAGACTCAGGAAAGAGTATATTGCTAGAAAGGTTTGGAGATGACCACCAGGGAGAAATGCCAGTACAGGAGTGGTCCTCATTTCAGTCTTCCAGACACCTGTGTACCCAAAAGATGTGCTTACACAGGGTACTACTGCCATGTGCCCTGTGGGGCCAGGCCAGGCAGAGGAGAGTTGGGCTTGAGAGCGGCCTTGAGCTTCTTGACTCCTGTTGGGCTACAGGAAGGAAGGTGGTAGGATATGGTTGGCCCAGTTGACATATAGTGCAAAACCCACACAGGGTGCTGAGGAGGGTGGCAGGTAGTTCTGGGATGGTGCCATTCCCATTCCCAGGGCCAGGTCTCATAGATGGGCTGTGGAGGAAAGGGGGCAGAGAGAGTCCCTTTGCCCCAGTGGAACCTGGTCAGAAATGGGACATAGGGGAGGCACGGTAATGGGCAGTGGCACAGGCCTGATCACTCGAAGGTCTCCCACTGCCTGCGGAGCTGCTCCACAGAGGTGGAGGCTGGGGCCGGGGCTGGGCTTGGGCTCACATCTTGCTTGGTTTTTCGCAGCAAATCTTCAAAGGGGTCTCTGCCCTGTACAGAAGCATTGGGTCGCAGGGTCTGCTCTAGACCTTGGGGGGTTCTGGGAGGCAGCAGTGGGGGTTCACCAGGCCTCAGGGCCAACCCCTGCTTGGCCTCAGTGGCCCTGGCACTTGAGCGGGCCAGAGGCAACGTTCGGATCCTGGAGGGGGCAATGGCTGGGGGGCCAAGTGGCTGCAGGGGACTAGTGTGGGCACCCATGGGGATCTGGCCAAAGAGGTTGGGCATAGAAAGAGCAGAGAGGTTGGGCTGAGACCTGTGAGCGGCATAGAAGCTAGAACCAGACAATAGGATGCTAGGTGCATATGCTGGCCCCAGGGATGCTGGAGGGGTCCCAAAATGCCTGGCTGGTGTAGATCCCAGGGGCATAGTGGGTGGTGTGACTGGCATAGATGGGACAAAGGGATTGAGTGGCGGCTGTGCAAAAGGGGTGGGTGTCACTGTGGGGGGGAAGCTGAGCTGGGGGGTGAATGGGGTGGCCACATTGGGGGTGGCAGGATGTGGTGGGATGGTGCTGCCTGACCAGGCTGTGTTAAGTGGGTCCAGGAGGGCAAGCAGGGAATCATTGCCTGTGCCTGCAGCTCCTGGGGCTGGGCTGAGTGGCTGCAGGAGTTCTGTGGGGCCTTGGGGGACAGCACTGGGGAGCAGCCCTGACAAGAGGGCTGGGCTCAGGACAGCTTGTCTTTCTTGGTCCATCTGCAGCGGCTCTGATGAGAAGTCACCAAGTTGGCCGCCAGCAGCCTGGAGCTTGGCTGGCCGGGCAGCAGGTGGTGGAGGCACGATGCCCAGCTCAGGGGTCTTCCTGCCTTGTGGCCGGGGAATGGTGATGCTGCCCAGATTTGGGATGGGAGCCTCCTCCTTGATGCTGGGGCTCAGGATGCCTTCCTGGTTCTGGGGTCTGTGAGGCAGGGCTGGGGAAGTACCAAGCAGAGCGGAGGGCTGCTCAGGGGAGGTGGCAGAGGGCTTGCTGGGGATGGCCATGTCGTCCTGACCCAGACTCCAGAGCTTGGTATATGGATGAGCAAGCTTTAAGGCTGCAGCCATGCTGAGGCCCCTCTCACTTCTACACAGGTCCAGCCTCTGTGGGAAAGGAGCGAGCGAGGGAGTGGTGACCACAGGCTGGCCCAGGTACATGCCTGTTCCCAACCCTTCCTGCATGCCAGGCACATATCTTTTGGGACCAGGAAGAGCTGCAGGTACCCAGAACACCTGCAGAGACCCAGGCCTATCTGGCCTCTAAGCCCTACTGTATTCCACAAAGGGAATCCAGAGGAATCTCTTGTCTTTTTTTTTTTTTACAAAAGCCTATGCTCTCCAAGCAGTTTCAGGAAAATGTCTCCATCTATGGTCCACCTAACGATGGCTTGGGCCTTTCTGATGTTCAGAGACTGTGAAAAGGGCAAGTGTGGCTCCAGGCCTGGTTGAAGGCACATGAACCATTGAGTCCTGATTGTGCCTGCCACGCATAGGCCATCTGACCTGGGCAAGTCACTTCCTTTCTCTAGACCAGAGCTGCTTCAATCCCAGCAGGTGAGATAATCTGTGAGTCCTACCGAGGGGAGGTGACTGATAGTCTCACACTGGGAGAACCAATCCAGAGTTTGATCCAAGGAGCCCTGGTGGGCCTGGACAAACCTTGTAGCAGCCCACCCTCTGAGATAAGAACGGAAGCAGGCAGACACCCTTGCTGTGCTAGCATGATGGCTCTCCATGATAGCTGGCAGCATGGTGTAGTGCTCACAATGGGGTGGGATTGGGGTACTGACCTAAGACAGGGGTAGGGTGTGTGTGTGGGGGTGCTGTCCTGTCTCCCTGATCCCTACCACTGTGACTTGGAGGACCTACCTCATGAGCAGGAGACACCCCATCAGCTACTGTGCCCTGCTCCTACCATACCTGGTAGTCAAAGCTCCCTGGCTGTTCCCGCAAGTCTTTGGGGGCCCGGAGATCCTCCAAGCTCTTAGCTTGGCCCAGTGGCTGCAGTGGTGCCTCCATGTCCAGGCTGCTGAAAACATCTTCTAGAAGGTCAATGCTGGCCGCTCTGTCCGGTGGAACAGGGCTAGGTCCCCAGGGCTCTTGCACTAGCTGTTCTGGACTTTCAGTTTCATCACCTTCTGCGCTGTCTGATTCTTTCAATGTCCGGTATGGCTGTGGCCTGGGAGGAGACAAAGCCAGCTGAATTTTGCTCTAGGGCATCTGTGGGAGCAGCCAGTGGATCTAGTCCCTGAGAATGTCCAGGTCCCAGGACCAGTGTGCTGCAGTGTCCTTAGGCTGGATTGGGCTTTTCAGTGTGCCTGGTGCCTTGGGCAGGATGCTGTGGTTCTCACTTGCTCTGAGGAGACCCTGAAGTGCCCTAGAGCCCAAAGTCTTTGTATGTAATACATACAAACCAGGCAGGAGTGGAGGGGGGATTGCAGGTGGGTGCATGCATTCCTTTGTCCCACTTGCACCTCGCTGGGGGAACCTAACTGTGTGAGTCAGTTAGCTTTTGTGAATCTCAGCTGCTGGAGTCATGGTGTGGGTCTGTGAACAAGTACACAGGTCATGCAGAGCTGGAGAGCATGCATGGCTGTCACCTGCACTCTGTATATCCACACATTACAACTTTTCAGGTGAGTTGGCTGTAAGTAACAGCTGGTTTCTTTTGCTTTCCCACTAAGCCTCAGGGCATCATTGATTTGTAGGGAGGCAGAGCCTGCCCTGACTCTCCTGAAGGCTGGCTGTGCACATGGTGCTGGTGAAGTGGGTGGAGGGCTCCACCTGCTGGTCACAAGTATGCTGACACTAAAGGACCACCAAAGATTAGGAAGGAGGCAATCCCAACTCCATCCATCAGACATTGCTGCCTGGGACTTACACCCTACCTTGCAGATGAAGACATGGAAGCTCAGAGAAGTTTTAACTCATTCTGTGCTTCACGGCACCCAGCAAGGGGTGAAATTGAAGCCAAGTTTGAGACGCTCTAAAGTCCTTCCCTCTGACTAAGGAACTTAAGAACCTTTCATCTAAAGTAAGGGATAAGGAAGAGTTCTACTTCCTAAACACAAGGAAACAGTTGTTTTTAACCCTTTGTGTTGTGAATTAGGATGGAACAGCTCCTTTTTAAATACACAGGAAACCCTGAACTGGCTCTGGGCCCAGACTAAAGGGAATTTTAACCATTACTTAAATAAGCAAACATTGGGTCTTCTGTGTCTCAGTGGTAGAGTGTCCAGCATGTAAAGCCCTGGGTTCCATTCCCAGGACCATGAAAGAGGGGGTGGAGTGTCAGTTAATCATTTAATTCAGAGAGCCTGGTGGGTAAGGCTCTCTGAGTCAGTGGGAGTCACGCAAGCAGGATGGTTTTCCTGCAGGGTGATTTGAGGTTGCCACTCAGATGAGCATTCTTTGTTTAAATAGCTCTCTCTGCTCTAATTAGTAATATATACATCAGCAGACACATTAAACCTGTGATAGCATAGGCGTTGCTGCTGGGGAAATGCTGATTCTCCAAACTTTTAAAAGAAAAAGATCGGAGCTGGAGAGATGGCTCAGCGGTTAAGAGCACTGCCTATTGCTCTTCCAAAGGTCCTGAGTTCAATTCCCAGCAACCACATGGTGGCTCACAGCCATCCACAATGTGATCTGGTGCCCTCTTCTGGAATACAGGTGTACATGCAGATAGAGCACACATATGCATAAAATAAATAAAATAAATCTTTTAAAAAAAAAAAAAAAAAAAAAGAAAAAGATCAAAGACAGAAGGAAATTACTGAAAAGGTGCGTGTGAAGCTCAGGACCATGGACTAAACACTGGTATTGCCCCAGTGAGCTGGGACAGGACAGGGACAGGCAGCAGAGCAGCCTTGGACATAGAAGGTCCAGGATGAAGCCACTGGGAAGAGATCTGATGCTGGAAATTTGCTAAGGTTAGGAGTCAGAGGACTGTGGGGCTGAGGAGGTGGGGATAGTGGAGGGAGATAAGGGACCCTGCCTATGAAGTGGCCAGCAGCTAGCACTCTGGTGGGTTGTAGTCACATCCCTGAGGCTCCTGGGAAGAACATCTGTATGTAAGGTTAGCTTTCTTTTCCTTTAAAAAAATTGCTCTTTATACTTTGTATGCAGCTTAAGTTATAAAATAACATAATTAAGATGAAATTAATTTTAAGAAACCCAGGTAGACTATAACATATAAACATGAATACATACATATGTATATGTGTATGTATATATGTGTATTTTGTTTTTGTTTTGCTTTTATTTTATTTTTTTAAACATTTATTTATTTATTATGTATATAGTATTTGCTCTACATATATGCCCGGGCAGCAGATCTCAATGTAGATGGCTGTGAGCCACCATGTGGTTGCTGGGAATTGAACTCAGGACCTTTGGAAGAACAGCCAGTGCTCTTAACCTCTGAGCCACCTCTCCAGCCCCTTTGTTTTGCTTTTAGATAGGATCTTGTACATAGCTCAGACTGGCTTGGAACTTGCTATGTAGCACAGGCTATCCTCAAACACAAAGTCCTTCTACCTCAGCCTCCCAAGTGCCGAGACTACATGCGTGCATCACTCTACACATGGCGGCTATGCTGGTGGTAACATGTTTCGTGTGACTAAAGTTGGCTTTTTACGTAGCATCTGCCTTCCTATCTCCATGGCTTTCTAAGATGCACTGAGAAAAGGAGGAGTCGGCTTACTGTGGCCACCAGTTCCATTAGTCATTTCCCCTCACAAGGAATGGGGGGCAATGCTGCAGTCTCACCTGTCATCTTTGTTGTCACAGCCCTGTAGACATGGCATCCACCCTGCAAGTTGGCACCCAGGAACTTTCTCCCCAGGGCATCAAGCAGCCCATCCCCCATAAACCCCCCTGCACCCAAAGAGTCACCAGGCTGAGCCCAAGGAGCTGGGAAGAGGAAGAGAGACCATTCAAAGGGAGCAGAGAAGAAAAGGCTTTCAGTGAAGCCGGTGCTGGGGGCCTCTTCCCGTCGGCATTCCTCATCAGAGGAGTCTTCAGAGAGGAAGACAGCATAGTGTCGCAAGGGCTTTACCAGGCTGAGCAAGAGAGAAAAGAAGAGGCAGTTAGGGGACCACGAGAACAAAAGGTGGCAGGAAGGCCCCAGGGAACCCACTGGGGTAAGGAGGCTGGTTCCAAGCAGAGAGGAAGCTGGGTTTGCCATGTGTGTCCAGAGCCTTGAACTCTCACCCAGGAATGTCTGGCCTGGTTACTCACTTCCATTAGGCTAACCCTAAATTAGCAATGGATGCCCATGCTCTCTGTTTAAAGTACTGAAACAGTTTCAGCAAGTGGAACCAGGTACTACTGGTTGAACTGAACGCTATCTTCCCATTACACATAATGCTAATAAAGAGAATTTAGCCGGGCGTTGGTGGCGCACGCCTTTAATCCCAGCACTTGGGAGGCAGAGGTAGGCGGATCTCTGTGAGTTCGAGGCCAGCCTGGTCTACAAAGTGAGTCTAGGACAGCCAGAGCTGTTATACAGAGAAACCCTGTCTCGAAAAACCAAAAAAAAAAAAAAAAAGAGAATTTAAAAGCACGATGCAGTTGCTATTTTTATGAATGGCCTCCCCACACCTGTAGGCTCCATCTCTACAGATTCAATCAGCAGTGAGTTGAAAATGTGGTGCTTGTGGTGGCGCCTGCCTTTAATCCCAGCACTGGGCGGCAGAGGCGGGTGGATCTCAAGTAAGTTGGAGGCCAGCCTGGTCTACAGAACAAGTTCCAGAACAACCAAGGTTACACGGAGAAAGCCTGTCTTGAAAAATAAAACAAAGAAAATGTTTGGGGAAAGTTGCAACTGTACTGAGCATGTACAGTCTGTCCTGTCATCACGTTATTCTCCTAATGAAGCTCAACGGCATCTACACAGCATGCATACTGGATTAGCTATAAAAGTAACCTAGAGATGGTTCAAAATATACAGGAGGGTGTGTACGGGCTCTTTGCAAACACCATACCATTTCACAGAACAGGGATGAGCATCCTGGATTTTGGCATCTGGACTTGGTTCCCTGAAGATGCTGTGTCCCCTCATTTACTTGTGGGAGACTGCACAGGAGAAAGACTGGAAAAGCAAGTGCTTAAATTCTAGTAATGGCTGGTAGGATTGTGGGTGACCTTACCTTATGCTGCTTTTTCTTTTTTTTTTTTTACAGCATGCATAACTTTACCATAATAATTGGGGGTGGGGGGAGTAAAAGTTAAGGAAAAAGTGAGCAATGTGGAAGCAACCCCTCAGAAGACCCTTTTCTGATTAGCTGCCCTCTCTGGAGTCTCCCTCGGATGCTTCTTCAGAGAGTCTTTTTCATCTGTGATGTGGAAATTAAATATTCATTGTTATAAAAAAATATATCTCCCTTGTCAGCCACCTGTGCACTCTAGCTCTATAAACAAACACACACACAGCCCAGAGAGTCCGCACCTGGCTCCTGTCAATTATATACTGACCAGCAGTGCCCATGAGAGGCCACAGGCCCAGGAGACAAGAGCCCAAACCGTGGCAGGCTCAAATCCTGGCCCCACCATGAATGCTGTTGCAGCTAACACCTCTGCCTCTGTCAGTGCCTGGGCTTTCTGTGAGGAGCCCTGAGAGGGAACAGTGAATTTTGGGGGAGACAGTGAAGAGACATGAGGTGTCAGGCAGAGCAGCAACCTTCCTGCACCTTCTATGTTGGAATTCCTTTCAGGTTTTATTTAGGGAAGGGCAACACATTCAAAATAAGTACACAAAGGCCTGAGCAGGAGGCTGGGAAGGGCCCTGGGGTGCCAATGCTGTCCCCTCGATTCCGATTCCTAGAGCTAACCCATTACTACTTGCAGTAGCTCCCAGAACCATCATCCATGGCCTCAGAACTTCCAGCTACACACCATCATTTTCTTCCCTGTCCCTGCACCTGCTGGGTGTCCATGAGCCTTGTCCTCAAACTTCAGTGGAGGTTGTGACTAGCCCAGGGTCCTGCACTAGGAGGTGGCAGGTACAGGGCACTGCTAGTCTCCACTCCCAGACTCCCCCAGATACCTAGGATGAGATCCCTCAGCTCTTCCACAACTTCCACAATTGGCTGTGGAGGATGCTGATGCCAAGAGACTCTGCATGAAGAGATATGTCTCGTCTGGCCTGGCACAAAACCAGGTCCCTGCTGCTTTCACAGCCAGTGAGGCTGAGTAGAAGGGACAAGTTAATCCACTGCAAAAGGGGTGAGGGGAAATTCTCAGATGTTGGAGTAACCTGTGCTTTCACTCTGGCCCCTGCTCTCTAGCACAGGGCAGCTTCCAGCTGGAGTGAGGCAGGAAGCCCAGCATTTTCACTTCACTCTGGGCAGCTTGAGGTGCATGCTGGGTACAGGTGGGTTGCAGGGCCAAGTCCTGAGGCCTCTTCCCACCCACCCCGGAGCGTCAGCTGGAGAATCATCTCTGAGCAGGCATTCTTTGCCATTCAGCTTTTGTGCCTGTCTGTCCCAGCACACTGACTAGTCCTCCATCTTGAAGATCTGACCCAAAAGCTCAGAGAGGTGGTGTCCTTGTCTGGGGTTACACAGCAGCTGAAGGCAGGGCTGGAATGCAATCTGGATTGGCCTGTCTCTAAACACTAGAGGGTCCTGCCACCTGTTTCCTGGAACTGAAACAATGAAACCTGGAACCTGGAGTTCCCAGCTCTTCCTGGCTGTGGGTCTTGATGCTATATGGATCCCAGGTAATCTGCAATTCTGTTCCTGACTGAGCTCAAAACCAGGGGCCTAGTCATTTCTCTCCCTCCTGGGGCCTACATTAGTAGGATGATGGTTTGTGGTTGAAGGAATGAAGGCTGGCATGCTGGGGACCCCCTCTTCCTCCTGGAACACCTAACACAATATACAGATCTTTTCATCACTTTAGGGATCTAACAGATGTGCTCCCTCTTTGAATTTCCTACCTGTCCCCTGAGATGCTTGACACAGAGTATATAGGACCAAGAGCAGAAGCCTCAAGACAGGGTTTAGGTTAACAGCACAGGCATGGGAGGCCCTGGGGTGGGCAGTGCTGTGATCCCTATTGCTGGAGGTAACCTGTTAGTACTTAAAATGACTCTTGAGTACAGCAACCTGACATGCAGCCGTCTGTCATCTCCATTGGTGAGATGATACCTAACTACCCAAGGGGCACTTCATGCCTATGCTTCAGCAGATCTAGTGCTGGCTGAGCACTGGGGACTGCTGATGAAGGAGAGAGAAGTGAGCAGATAACCAAGCCAGGAAGTGACTCTAGCTCAGGCTGTCCTGAGGATCACAGCACTGATCATGGATACATACACGAGGGCATAAGCCCTTATCTGGGTCACATAGAGCTAAGTGCTTGGTGACTGTCAGATTCATTGTGAAGGTCTGACACCCACATAAAGCATGGGCCCCTTCCCTGGCACAGATCACATGGTGGTTGGCTGCCAATAAATCTGTCACATTCTCAGAGAGCAGTGAGCCTTTCTGGTGGGAGGACTTTGTTGTCATTAAAGTGCTGCGCAGGGTACCTTTAACACCCAGGGCCTCTCACATGCTGTGGATGCAGGAAGGAGGAGCAGAGGGAACTCAGCTTTTCAGTCTACTTTTCAGTTCTTCCAGCTGGCTCTGTTGGCCAGACCAGGCTTGGGTGTTCATAGCACATCATTGCTTCTTGGGTGACAGGGCACTCGGGTGAAATGTGCCATGTGATTTGGTCAATCAGAGAATTGTCATGTCCAGGTCACAAGGATGGTGATGACTCAAAAAAACAACTCACATGCTATCCAATCAATTTCTCACTAATTCTTCATAACAAAGAAGCCAAAGCTCAGAGAGGTGGTATCCTTGTCTGGGGTTACACAGCAGCTGAAGACGGGGCTGGAATGCAATCTGGATTGGCCTGTCTCTAAACACTAGAGGGCCCTGCCACCTGTTTCCTGGAACTGAAACAATGAAATGAGAGGTAGGGGGTTTCCCCATCCTCATTTAATGAAAGGTGAGGTTTCAAAATAAACTTATTTAAAATCAGCTGCTCATGTTCTCTCATGAAAGATACAGTCAGATATTTGTCAGGGATAAAGGATGAACCATCGAAAACGTCCAGGTTTAAATTTTTTATCAGCTTAAGGCAGAATATAAAAAAAGTACCTCTTCCCTCATTAACCCAATTCAGCTACTACCCTGCAGTCTGCCCCCCACCACTTGCCTGGATTTTGTTGCACACAAAGGGGTTGTCTGGGAGAAGGCAGGCTTCGATGAACTTGGCTCCCCAGCAAGGGCTGTGATGTCATGACACAAGAGAAAGGCTCTGTCCATCATGGCTTGGACCTATCATCCCCCTCCTGCCCCTGCCTTGTCCACCCTGCAGTGGAGTTCCCATGTGGATGACTCCTGAGACCTTTCTAATGTTTGGTTTAACGTGTCGCTGGTTAGCGCGTGTGCGTGTGTGACAGTGGTGACAGGCGAGGCTGTTCCTTTTTAAATACCATGTCAGAGACGCAGCGTCAGGAAGCCTGGATGTGCTCTGCACTCTCTGCCACTCCAGATCGCGCTGGCTCATTTTTTAATGAGGAAGATCTACATCTCGAGAGTTTTTTTATGTGTCACATCGCATGGACAAATCAGCCGCACGTCACGCTGGCCCGGAATGAAGAGCTGACAAATGTAGATGTTTCAAATTTAATTGACATTTAAATGCACTTGAGATAAGAGATGGGAGAAGATCATCTAGGCCTTGGTCTCCTGAGGTAATGAAGGGACACGGTGACCGTTTCGCTCAGGCACAAAGGGTCTTCACTTTGTAAATGGTCTGGCTGCTCTGTGTTTCTTCGTGACACTGTCCTGGTGGGGTAATATGTATAGAAAGGCACTGGACTCAAAAAAAAAACCAAAAAAAAAAAAAAAAAAAAAAAAAAAAAAGAAAGGCACTGGAGAAGGCCAGCATGTCCATTTTCTGCCTCTTTCCCCTTTCTTTCCAGACACCTTGGCAAAGTCACTTTACCTCCTTGGACCTTGAGTTCTCTGCAGACCAGGATGCTGACACCTTCCTGAAGCCTGAGCAGGAAAGTGAAACACTCATCAAGGGCTTTGCATGGTACATGGTAAGTTCTGAACCCTCAGATGCTGTCCCCATGCTGCTTCACAGAGTGATGCTGGGCACCTCTCTCCTGGTCAAGGATGAAGAGGTGGTTGTTGTCTTCCAAATGAGTGGTCCTTCACCGGTTGTATCTCAGCACATGGGTGTCAACTACAGTTTCCACATCTTTCCAACCCCACGATACACGGCCAGTCCCCTGACCACAGGCTTGGCAGTGGCTGAAAAAAGTGGAAGGGGCTCTGAAGCAAAGCTGGGTACCCCTGGGAGCCAGACCTGGAGCTGCTCCTGGGAGAGCCAGAGCTATAGCTTTGTGCTGAGGGAGGAAATGAAGGCTGACACAGGAACTAGGTGCCCAGAGACCTCTGTACTCAGTTACATGAATATCTGCTGAAGAACGAAGGTCCTTGCCATTACCAGTCACCAACAGAACAAGGTGTATTCTGCTGTCAGTGATGATTACTAGTGTCATCAGCAAGAATCTGGGTTCTTCCACTCCCTTGGAGACTGGCTCTGCTAAGAGACAGTGGGGGTCAGGGCTACCCTTGGCTCACAGACTCTCAGGATGAGGCTCCCTAGACAATGGCATGGATTCTGAACTTTCATCCTGAGAACAAGTATGGCTTGATGGCCAGGGATGCCTCTGAGAGCATCAAGGATGGGGGTGTTCAGGAGAGGGTGAACCTGGGGTTGGGGTCTGGGAAGAGCATAAGGATGGACAGTTTGGGTAGGCTGTGGTGATGTGTTGCCAGGTGGTTGGGCTACTATTAGGAGCAGGAAGGTGGCCAGTCCTGGTCTGTCTCTTGGGCTTGTTGTATCCTTTCCTTTCCATTCGCTACTAATGCATCTACTGAGTTATTCCTCAACCTGTATGGCCATCCCTTGTTTCAACAGAATTTTCTAATGTCATATGGTAGGCCTAGACTTGTGGTCCAAGCAAGGCCTGAGAAGGTCCTTGACAAATTACCAGTTGGACACACAGGAATAAGACATGGCCACTCTCTGGGCTCTGTGCTGGAGAGAAGGTGGAGATGGGGAAGAGTGTGGAGACACCACATTGTGTGGACTCAGACCTTCACCCTCAGAACAACCCTGCCTGCCTGAGAGCCATGGCAGCAGTGGCAGGAGAGGGGCAAGGCTCAAGATAGTCCTGGGTATGTGACTCAGCCTCAGGGCAGATTGCTTTACTTGCTAAGAGGTCTGGTTCCTTAGTGTTTGAGAGGGGCTCAGGGAGGCTAGCCACGAGGGGGCTGGGAACACAACAAGCTATTGAGTCAGGGTGGCATTGAGTGTGTAAAAGGCTGGGGTCTCAGCTAAGTAGGAAAGCCTTTCAGAGGCGACTGAGAGGATAACTCCTTGGAGCTCTCCAGAGGGAATCAACTCCCTGTGGTGACGGTGCTTGGGAACTGTCCTTTGTGTGTGTGTGTGTGTGTGTGTGTGTGTGTGTGTGTGTGTGTGTGT